>MJUU01063317.1:54106-77133 GCA_002080025.1 Modiolus philippinarum
CCCCCCCCCCCCCCCCCCTCAGATGGTTTATAAGGATAACTGATTGCTTACTATAACATGTCCCCGATTCTGTGCCTAGACACCTTTATACAAATACACAATAGGTATTTTACAGTATGATACCCTTTAGAAAGTTTAACTAGTGGTAATGGTGATAAAAGATAGCACAGGATTGTATACAAATTCAAAGTGTTATACTGGAATCACACAAAACATGAAGGAATACACTAGAAATGAAGCCCATACGGTATGTGTCCATTGAATACCAATGATCAAAAGATTTTCAAATAACAAAATACCGCAGTTTCTGTAAATTTAGTTTCTGCAAAATGGGCATTTCGACAACTGATGTCTCTTCAGTGCAGATAAACGCTAAAAATTTGGAAGACCATAAACTTTGAGTTTCTGTTTAAAACTGATAGAGAACAAATAAAACCAATATGATCTAAATGGAAAGCCAGAATCAGTCGAGGAAATGGCTTTGCATCAGGGAGATACTCCTTAGTTTTCAACAAAATTTACAAAAAAATTAGATATTGCAAATTTCCAAATAAATCGGCTTTTAGGTCAGCACCAAAATACTGACTACTAGGCAAGTGAATACCCTCGTGGACTAACTGTCCACCAGCAATGGCATCGACACAGTGGTAACAACAAAATACCGAAGTTACTGTAAATTTAAACATTTAGAAGACCAAAAAATCGGCGATGTTTAAAACTGATAGAGAACAAATAACCAAATTAATATGATCTAAATGAATAGAGGGTGTAGGAAAGTGACAGGTATGGAAAGGGGTAGCACAGAAAAAGCTTCAGACCAAATATGAAAAGCCTTAGTGCCAGTGTTTAAGTCTGCTTTAAAGATGCTCAAGTGAAAGACTAATGTGATCATAGTTTTGTTCCATGGTATCAACTGCTCAATGGTTCAAGGAAGAATTGAAAGTTTTGCATTCACATGCTTCCAGGATGGATATGATGTAAACCTGCCAGGCTTTATTATAAAAGACCATCCAGGGACTACTGGGACCAGGTATGGTTACAATTGGTACAATAGTTTCAAAGAAGATCTTTGAAAGGGTAATCAAACATATATATATGGTCATATGTTGATGTATGTGTCTTACTAGTGGAAATCTTCAACATGATAAGAACCTACAGGACATTTTTTAAAGGGGCACCCGACTAGCTGTGACCAAGTTTGATGCCTAAAGACTCAGCGGTTTTAGAGAAGAACTATTTCCAAAATTATGTATCCCACTATTCTTAAAATACATGGCTCTTGTTAATCGTCAACCAGTATAATACTCAATAACCTCATACTTGCACAAGTGCAAATGATATAGGAACCAGAATAACGGAATGCAAAACAACCATGTTTTTTTTAATTTTGCCCTACTCAGTTTACGAAGGAACTAAAGAACACTTTTGAACAAAAGCATGCCATTCAGACACATAAATATGTATTTCAACTTGCATATCTGTTTGAAATCATCAGATTGTGTATTGTGACGTCATCGACAAAGATAGCAATGGAGACAGGAAATCAGCTATTTGCATTTTTTGCCATATTAGAATGGAAATAACTTATGGCAGGTATATGGTTATTGTCATTTGGCTGGGCCTTAATATTCATAAATTTAACCCCTAGCTAATGGTATGGGCTAAATTCGAATGAAGATAACCATATACCTGCCATGCATTATTTCTTAATTGGACAAGCCTGACAATTTTCAAACAATACCAACCAAGGTACCAAGTCTGATACCAATTTTATTAGCAGTGAATGAGGAAAGATAATTGATTGAATGAGCTTTTCCATAAGGTGAAATGTTTCCCCTCTTGGATTAGATATGTGATTAGATGCAGACATGACAGACATTAGTTTCAAAGCAGACTTTCAAGGACTATTGTGATTTAGCTGGGGCCAATCAGCCCAGTGGTTTCAGAGAAGAAAGTGTTTCTTCAGAGTCGATTGTTAAACTATGTTCCCTGCTAGTGGCCATCTTGGATTAGATGCTGACATAGACGACTATATCATTGAAGAGGACCATCAAAAGACTATTGTGACTAAGTTTTGTTTTTTAACTTGTTCAGCAGTGATTGAAGAGAAGATATTTGAGTAAGCTTTTGCAAAGGGTCCAATGTTAAACTGATCCCCAGTTGCAGTCATCTTGGATAAAATGCACACATATAAAATTTTAGTTTCTTGATATTTGAGTTGTTGGATGTGGTTTGTTTCCATTGATTTATTCACTTTTTTACCTTTTTGGGGCCATTTAGGGCTTGTTATATGGTGTGAGGTTCCTCACTGTGTTGAAGACCGTACGGTGACCCCCTAGATGCTTTGTTTTGGGTCGCTTTAACCTGGATATGGGATGTTGTCTCCTTGACATTTACCCCATTTCCTTTCTTTTTCATACATCTGAGGGGACTACCCAAAGTTTATTTTGACCAACTTTGGTTACAATTGGATCAATGGTTTCTGAGTAGAGGATGTTTTAATGAAAGTTAACACAAATTAAATGCAAAGTTATAGCAGAAAAGCTTTACCTGGCTATGCCAGGCGAGCTTTAAAAAAAAGGCCTTGCACTAAATTGTGTGCGATTCCAGACTCTACACTCATGCATCTACATTGTTTGTATGTTGCACTACTAACATGTTAAGGGCATCTTTTTAAATATTTCCGTGTACAGGTAGTCGTCATATTAGTGATTTTTCAATAAATTCTAGTTATCTTTAAAGACAATGGGTTGTTTTTTTTTTTCACCTGGCACTGTCTTATAAATCTTTGAAAGATGAATGCGAGTGTTTGATGCAATGCTTGTTCTTAAGTATTTCAGGTTTTATGTTATCTGGCCCTGCAACTTTATGTGGATTCCATTTTCCAAGAAATTTAAAAATGCTACCACTGATCGATGTTAATAACAAGAGCAATTTAAAACTGTTCTTTTATTTGGCATTTCTAATCAATGTTTTCTTTTGACAAATTCCTTTTTTTTTGGAGAATGTGGATTTAATCCAAGCAGACCTGTCAAGTCTCATGCTTTGGGCGTGCCAGTGACACTTTCCAACCCCAAATCACGCTCACACGCTCATCTCTTTCAATGTCACGCTTTTTTAATTTTCGAAAAAAAATATATTTCAAATAGAAAATTGATCTTTTCATGATGAGAAATGGTTGTTTTGTATATTCTTTCAGACAACTTGTTCATTTTCGATAAATATCTGCTAAGTAAAATACAATTTTCTTTTGAGGTAACAAATATGAAAGCAAATTTCATTTTATTTTCTTTTTATGACAAAAAATTTTTCTCAAATTCTTTTCTATGACCAACCGATATGCTCTTTGAATGTATCAATTTTTAACTTAGAAAAAAAATCTGGCGGAGCAAACCCCCAGATCCCCAATGTCTCACTCTTCTCCAGATCCCCAATGTCTCACTCTTGGGACCAAAACCCCCTAGACAGCTCTGTCCAAGTGCTGTGGATCATTCCTTATTCTGTAGGGAAAGATGTAGTGCATCTTCACTTTCTAGAAAAATGCACAACTTTATTGCCATTAATGTGTTTTATGCACGTCTAGAATCTTTTCATACCAGTTTTAAAATTGATTAGCAGTATCATTTTTGGGCGTCTTTGATATAATTCTAATATCTCACTGGAGTCTACTATTTTTATCTACTGATCTCTTCTCAATGTCTGTAGTGTCTGTCTCATCATTTGGGTAGTATTTAAATGTCTGGTGTAATCCAAAACACTGGTTGTCCTTTACACGCATGCAATAAAGAAAACAGACTGTTGCTAGTGCCGGTACCAAGTCCGGCTACCCCGAGTTCCTATCGTCTACGTTTGTCTTTTGTCTTGTTTGTATTTTTCCTGTGTAGTTCCCTGGCAGATTGTGGCATGTCACTGTAAATTCAAGCCATTGTAAATGTTTTCTGTTATCCCCTTTGTTACATTCCCTATGGAATTATTTCAATCTCACTGGCCCAACCAGTCAGATCTCCAGGTCACCAGCTTAGTTCAAATAGAAGATGGGTGTGACGGAAAAGTGGATCATTCATTGCCTCAGCACAGTAAATCTAAGAGAGTAAATGAAAACAGATGATGAATGTTTCTCCATCAACCAATCATTCATTGTTTTTGTCTTTAATATTTTCTGATTTCACCCTAAATAAGGAAATAAACTAAGAAGATTTGTGCTACTCTATATATATTACAGTGCCCCTGACCCAAAAATGCCATATTCCATCTAAAGTCCAAAACACAAAAAGCTATGCATCTTATAAACTAAACTGCCACTTCCATCAGAGGCCACCTCCATCCAAAGGCCAGGCAGCAAGTTGTAGTAGGGATGGCCTGATAAAGAAATGACTACTGTTTTAAGATGGTATGAATGCCCTTTAACATTCACCATCAAATGCCCCTTTTCGGCTATCATTAATGTCAAATGGATCAAAATTTTACAGTTAATCGTCAAAAATATATAGGTGTGATTTGTGAAATTGCTTGAATTTGTACCGTTATCGTTATTTGGAGGAAAAAATATCGTTATTCGTAAAAACAGATTTTTGTAGAAATATCAGGCAAATTTATTGTGAAAGTGTGAATATAACCGTTAAGGTCATTTGGCCATAATTTTTTACCGTTAACTGTCATGAGGATACCCCCATTCCTACCTTCTTTTAATTGTTTTCCGATTAGATCAGTTTTTTATTTGGTTTCTCAATGCAAAAAGTTACACAAATCTACTTACAAGGTTCATATGGGGGTGTGATATTTGTGTCTGTAAGATACAAGCAGATCTTATTTTGCCTCAAATTATCTAGGAATTGGCAGTTTCTCCTGGAAGCAAGATGGCCAGGCCTAGCCATATAGCCACCAAATCCCCCCCAAACTACTCCTAAAGTCTGAAACCTTCATATAATTAAAGTGTGAAGATGCTGTTGCTGCAGTCCTATATAAGAGGATGGATGATAACAAACCTATAAAGGGCATAACACAATTTGGACCTTAACTCAATCTTCCAACTAGCTTGAAGCATCTTCTATATAAATATTTCATTGATAAATAAACTAGAGCTGTCGCCGAATGGCAGCCAGGTATACCCCGCTAATTTAAACCTGACTCAATATGGCAAGTCTAAAATTAAGTGTGTGTGGACCCAATACAGTTGTGGACACAATACAAATGTGGACACAATACAAGTATTGACATAATGATATACATCCCCCCTTTTTTCTGAAAATATTATAGAAGAATTATCTCACCTTAAAAATTTTGGACAGAGACCAAATTACTTCATGCACATCTTCAGCTTGTGTACTAAAACTGTGCAACAGTTCATCAAAATCCAAGCAGTGGTTTAGGAGAATACCGGTATGCGCTGACAAGGATCACCCCTCCCCTTTACACAGAAAATATTCAAAGACAAATTATCTCCCCTTCAAAATTTCAGACAACAACCATATTACTTCATGCACATCTTCAGGTGGTCTACTACAACTGTGTAAAATTTCATCAAAATCCAAGCAGCCACTTAAGAGAACATGCACTGACAAGGTTCGTCCACCCCCTTTTTCCAGAAAATATTCAAAGACAAATTATCTCCCCTTCATAGTTTGGGCACCAACTATATAACTTCCTGCACATCTTCAGATGTTGTACTACAACTGTGTAACATTTCATCAAAATTCAAGCAGCCGTTTAGGAGAACATACGCTGACAAGATTCGCCTCCCCCTTTTTCCAGAAAATATTCAAAGATGAATTATCTCCCCTTCAAAATTTCGAGCAGCAACCATATTATTTCATGCATATCTTTAGATGTCGTACTACAACTGTTTAACATTTCATCAAAATCCAAGCAGCCGTTTAGGAGAACATGTGCTGACAAGGTTCGCCTCCCCCCTTTTTCCAGAATATATTTAAAGACAAATTATCTCCCCTTCAAAATTTTGGGCAGCAACCATATTACTTCATGCACATCTTCAGATGGTGTACTACAACTGTGTAACATTTCATCAAAATCCAATGAGCCGTTTAAGAGAACATGTGCTGACAAGGTACATGGACGGACGGACGGACAGACAGACAGACAGACAGACAGACCGACAGACGTAGGGACAGACAGGGTGATTCCTATATACCCCCCAAACTTTGTTTTCGGGGGTATAACAAGTCTAATGCACAATAGTTTGCTAGGTCTTTCACAAGGATAGGTTACATGTCATTTTTGAAAGCATTATGAGGGTTCCATTTCAAAGGTCTTTATATACTCATACTTTACAGTAGACCTAGGACACAGCATAAGTACAGTGTGAGAACCGGTGTCCATGCATCCGGTGTTTCCGTGCACCATCGTCCTTTTATAGATGTTAAAGCCACATTTTTGCAAATGCAAAACTTGTGTCAACAAGTTCACAACTTTAACTTTTAATATTTCAAGAAAAGAAAAAAAAATCAAATTTTGCCGGAAAAATATGTACTTTACTTCAAAAGGCTAAAATCAGCTAATCTGTTTAACCCTACTTTTGTTCCGAATCCCCCCTTTTCATGTATTTTGTAATTTCAATACACAATTTTGTGTCATTAAATCAACGAAATAATAAATTTTCTTCATCACATGCTTCGTTTTGTCAAATACTTTTTTTTAACATTCCTATGTTGGGTTTTCTACATCATGCGCAGACACACCGGCCAATACAATCTAGACCAATTTCCAATTTCGTTCTATGAATGAAATAGCCCGTTTGACCGGTCAACCGGAGTAAATTGCGTCACGTAACATTGTGACGTCCGAAAATCCATATTGCGACTTCAAAATTTTCCGGGAAAATTCACCAATTGGAAACTCGTGCATTTTTACGAAAAATTGAGTCAAGCTGTGTTCAGGACCCCATATCAGAGGGGCCGATGGGTTTATTTCGTTCTCCGTGATCGGGGATTTCAATTCCCTGCGATTCGTTTTCTATTTCATTGTCGTGAATCTTTATTAGAACATTTTCTATGAATCGTTCTTGATTCTTGATCAAATAAAATTTCCCGTGAACTGTGATTGGTCCGAATAATTTTACATGATTCGTGATGAGACCCCCTCCCCTCCATCAGGCCCCTCATATCACATAGTACAGATCAGTTTTCCAAAGCCTTATTGAATTTTTCAAAAGTGTTATACTCAAGCATTTGAAACGAATATTTGCATTTAAGTTGCCCACTTTAAAACTTTCAGGTCTAAGGTGCGCGGACACACAGGCCTACTCTGTACTTATGTTTTGTAATTAGTAGGTATTTACAACACAGTACAATATTTCACTGTGTGTGAATCATTGGTAAAATACTTACATTTACACGCATAGACACTCCGAGACTGAGAGATGAAACCAAGACAGACTAGTCGTCGAGTGGACCCTCCTTGGCCTTATTTGGGGTGGGGATCATTTGGATGTCTTAAGTGCGGGATTTTTTGTTTTGCCCGAAATATGGACCATGGTATGATGGTTAGAGATTCATCAATTTATGATGTGATGTAATGTGGTGAACACATTCAGATGTTCTGTAATGTAGGGGCGCTGCACATTAGCTCCGTTCGCTTCAATCGGCTTAAGAAGGGTCTGGGTGAGTACGGGAAGTCCGCACACGCCGTTTTTACAGCAATTTTCTTATTACTGAATGCACTCACAATAGAAAATTTGGTAGCTCTCCAGGTAGTTACAATAGGTTTCTCAATAGAAGTTTGACCTTCAAGGTAGAAAGGTCACATAGCCAAAAATAATATTTAAGCACCTTCATAACTACTTGTTACAATATGGTATACTTTCAGATGACCAGTCTGGATTTAGGCATAAAGACTCTACTGTCAACCAATTACTCGTGATATATGATATTATTATGAAAAATCTAGATATGGGAAAAGATGTAAGGTTTATATTTTGTGATGTATCTAAAGCATTTGACCGTGTTTGGCATCGTGGCCTTTTATATAAATTAAGAAAATATGGAATTAGTGGCAACTTATTGACTTGGTTCGGAAGTTACTTATCTGATCGGAAACAGAGTTTGTATTACCTGGTTTACCTGGTGTTGAGATCAATTTAGGCTCTAACTAGCCTCTAAGACCCTTCTTGATTGTCTGTCGTCTGTACATGCTTCCGGTCCGTAAAAGTCAGGAACAAACTTTATTTCTAAATCATTCCAGTGTTTGTTCAGCTGACTCTTAAAAATGTTCACACTTCTTGCCTCTACAACTTCAGTTGGTAAGCTGTTCCAGGCATCTACCACTCTTTGAGTAAAGCTGTATTTTCTGATATTTGTTCTGCTATATGTCTTGTAATTTTTTTTACTGTGTCCTCTTGTAATTGAATCTTTCATTGGAAATATATTTACGTTTTCAATTTTATCTATATTGTTGGTAACTTTATAAGTTTCTACCATATCGCTCCTTAGTCTTCTGTACTGCAGTGATGGTAAGCCTAGGTATCTTAGTCTACTACTATAACTCAGGTGTCTAATGTTTCTGACCATTTTTGTAGCTCTACGTTGCACATTTTCTATTTGAATAGCTTCCTTTTTATATATAACGGACCAAACGTTACTTCCATATTCGAGATGTGGCCTTACCAAACTTTTATATAGTGTAAGAAACATATCCTTTTCCATGTAAGTAAAGGTTCTATTTATCATCCCTAACCTCTGATTTGCCTTTTTTGTTTGTGTTTGAATGTGCAGTTGGAATTTAAGCTGATTATCAATAGTTATACCCAAATCTTTTTCATTTGTCGTTTTTGTTATTTTGTAGTCTCCCAAGTAATATTCTGTATCAATTGATGGGCCAAAATGGATGTGTTTACATTTAGATTTGTTAAATTGCAAGAGCCATTTACTGGACCAGTCCATAAGTCTATCTAGATCATCCTGAAGTTGTTTTTGATCATCAGCATTATTGACAGGAGCATATACTTTGGTGTCATCTGCAAATAGTTTGGATATGTTGTTTGTTACTTCTGGTAAGTCATTGATATAGATTGTGAAGAGTATTGGCCCTAGTACACTGCCTTGCGGAATTCCACTACTTACATGTGTCCAGTTAGATTCTGCCCCATTAGCACAACTTTTTGTTTTCTACACCTCAGAAAATCCTCTATCCACTTAAGTAAGTTACCTTTAATGCCATATGCTTGAAGCTTGTGTATCAATCTTTTGTGTGGAACTTTATCGAACGCTTTCTGGAATCTAAATATATAGCATCAATAGCCTTATTATTGTCGAATTTTTCAGTCCAGTCCTCCATTACTTCTATTAACTGGGTGACACAAGATCTACCTTTGCGGAAACCATGCTGGTGTGGTGTAAAAAGCTGATTATTTTCCATGTGATCCATTAAAGCATCTCTTACAAATTTTTCCATTGTTTTGCAGATGATGGAAGTTAAGCTAATTGGTCGGTAGTTAGATACTTGGTGTTTTGGGCCTTTTTTGTGCAAAGGTGTTACATTAGCTAATCTCCAAGTTTCTGGTATTGTTGTACTTTGCTTTGATTTATTAAAGATCTTTGTAATTGGAACTGATATAAATTTTGCTGTTTCTTTGATGAATTTTGGATGCATTTGGTCTGGACCTGGTGATTTTGTTTCCTTTAATTTATTGAGATATTCTTCTACTTTGGCTTGGTCAAATATTATACTCTCTAGTGTCTTCTCTGTCTTAGATGGAAAATCAACTATGTTACTGTTATCTTCAACAGTAAAAACACTATTGAAGAAATTGTTTAATAACTCTGCTTTTTCTTTATTGTCTAAATGGAGATTTCCTTCATCATCTTTTATGCATGGTATGTCTTCTTTTGTTTTAGTTTTTGATTGTACGTATTTCCAGAATATTTTAGAATCTTCTTTCATTTTAAGGGCTACTGATTTTTCATACTCTAATTTAGCTTTTCTTACCAATTTATTTGCAACATTCTTTGCCTCTTCGTAATTATTTTTATTGCTGGGGCTTCTGCAGTACTTATACTTTTTCCATAATCTTCTTTTTCTCAAAAGGGCAGATAGCGTTTCTTCGTTGATCCATGGAGTGTTGAATATTTTCGGCCTAGATTTGCTCACTGGTATGTATTCTTTATAAATAATCGAAATTTTATCGGCAAACCTATTCCACATATTTTCAACATCTCCGTCAGCCAATGTTAAATCCCAATCTTGGTTGGATAAGTGCATGTTTATATCGTTATAATCTCCCTTGAAGAATTTATAGAATTCCTGAGAAGTTTCTTCTCCATTGTCTGATTTTCCTAGTTGAAATAAGAATTCAAGTACCTCATGATCGCTATTTCCTAGTGGTGCGCAATGATTAATTTCTTCAATCATACCTTCTTCATTAGTCATTACTAAGTCCAGTAAACTTGGTTGGCTGTCTCCCCTATACCTCGTTGGTAAACGTACATGTTGATATAGATAAGCATCGTTTACTGCTTCTAGAAATTTTGTGGCTATATGCTCAATTCCTACAGTCGTTGTATTATTCCCCCAATTGATTTCTTTGAAGTTGAAATCTCCTACTATTAGTATGTGGCTGTATTTGATATTCTGTATAGCTTTTCTATTAATGAGGTTGCTTAATTCTTGAATGCATTCTGGGTTGATTGCACTTGGACTTCTGTATGAATGGTTATTGCTCTGGTTGGAATTCGGTTAATGCTGGGGTCCCTCAAGGATCAATACTTGGCCCATATTTGTTTTTAATATATATTAATGATATTGTTGATGTAGTCTCGAATGAAATGAAACTGTTTGCAGACGATACATCTCTTTATTGTATCGTAGATGATCCTTATGAATCAGCTGAATCTTTAAATTTAGATCTTGATAGTCTTAGTACATGGGCAAGTGACTGGGGTGTCACATTCAATGCTACAAAAACTAAGTCTATGTTATTTACTAAAAGAAATGAAGTAAATAACCCTCCTTTGTATATGAATGATGTTGTACTGGAAGATACTTCCAATTATAAGCATCTAGGTTTAAACTTGGAAAGATCATATTACTGAAATCTACACTAAAGCATGTTCTCGCCTCCATATCTTGCGTATGTTAAAATATAATCTTGATAGAAACTCTTTAGAAAAACTCTATTTTGGTTTTATTAGACCTATTCTGGAATATGGAGGTGTAGTATGGGATAATTGTACAAAACAACAGTCTGATCTTCTTGAATCTGTACAGTATGAAGCAGCAAGAATAGTTTCTGGTATGAGAAAGGGTACATCTAGGGTAAAACTCTACAAAGAACTTGGTTGGGACTCCCTGCATAACCGAAGGAGAAAACAAAAACTTATCTTAATGTTCAGGGCAATGCAGGGAGATCTGCCAAAGTACATAACTGATAACATTTTTTTCCTATTCTATTCCTGAACCAGACTATAACTTGAGAAATCCAAGGTTATTCACTACCCCGAACTGTCGAACCAAGTCATATAAGGATAGTTTCTTTCCTACAGTCTGAGATTCATGGAATAAACTAGATGATAGTATCAGGAATATCCAGTCACTACCTCAATTTAAGAATAAACTTAATGAAGATATCGATAAAATTCCTAGCTATTTTTCCTTCGGTTCTCTTCCCCAAAATATTTATCACTGCCAACTTCGAAATGAAGTTAGCAACTTAAACCATCACTTGTATCAGTCTCATCTATCTGATAGCTCACAATGTGCTTGTGGAGATGAAACTGAGGACAATTATCACTATTTTTATGTCTGTCAACGTTTATTTTACAGCGAACACACCTTTTTCATTCACTTAGTAAATTTCAAGCCTTTATAAATACAGATACTTTACTAAACGGGTCTTCAGATTTAACCATTGAGGAGAATATTGAAATATTTAAGGCAGTCCAACATTTTATATCTACTAGTAAAAGGTTTACATGATTTGAAAGATATGTCATGGTCTTAAGTAGCCCCCCTTGTTTTTCTAATTTATATAAATAAAATACTATTTGTTTATTGGAAGCTTATTTAAAGTCTTTTGATGGATCAATTTAGTAAAATTTCCTATTTTCGAAAAATCAATTTACAAACTTGATCAAAATGTTTTAATCTGAATAACTATATCATACTTATTGTGTCATAAACAAACAAATATTATAAATCAGTCTTTCATTTTTAAAATTTTTTTTTAAATATATACAGAATATTGATAAAATCTGTTTACAAATGTATGATATTTTATATGTATTATTATGTATGTTTATATCTATGATCTATCTTGTATGAAGGAGAGGATTTGTATAGGCATTGCCTGTAATCCAATCCATTTGTTTATGACAATAAAATTTTTTGAATTGAAAACATACCCATTCATTGTAATTGTCCTGGATATGGGCCAATTTACCTGGTGTCAATTTCATCAGGAAACAAGTCAAGTTCACCCAAACTTGTTTTTAATATTGAAATAGTCAATTAAGAATAAACATGCATTTTTCATGTAATAAGGTTAGAAATCACTCAGTTGTACCATTATTGTTTAAATGTAGTCTATACATGTATAAAAGTTCATCCCTTCTAGTTCAAATGCACTTTATCCCTGTGGGTGAAATCAACATCAGGTAAATTGGCACACACCCAACTACACGTATGAATGGACATTTGGTGACCTTTCTACCTTGGAGGCCAAACCAGGCCGATAAGTGATTAGTTTTTAACAAAAGAAATGGAACTCTTCATTAAACGAAACAAAAAAGGTCTACTCAGATTGTTTTCCGTAGTTACAAATTCCAAAAAGTTGTTTCTAACAGGAAAATTGAATGATTTTTTAAATCATGTATTTCATTAAGGTATAGAAATAATGTAAATGTTCGCCGTTTGATTGCAGAGTTTGTAATTAGTGCGTAAATTGCGGTTTAAGTCGACTGAATTCGGCGTCTATAATTCTGGATGAATAAAATATACATCTCCGGATTTTCTCCAAAATTGGCATACTGATTCATAAAGAATTGATGAATACGTGTGCAAATTTTCATTCCCGCCCTTCAACGCATTTACCCAGAATAAAACCCCAAAGTTAGTGTATTCTGCTACAATACTATTTTTAGAAATGAAATCGAATTTACCTACATACGTCATGATTACAACTTGCGAGTCAGAGGCCCATTCAGGTAATCGTTATTTGATTTTTGTCTATAGTTTGTTTTAATGTATTAATTGGAACAGTAAACATTCTACTACGGCTCCAAATAAATATTTAGATACAGAAATCTAGAAACATTCCGGTTAATTTCGTATAATTTTACCATAATGGGGTACATTGATTCCTGTGAGTGCCTCGGCGGTGTTTATAAATAACATTTACCGCCAAATAATGAACACAATGGAAAATACCACCCTCACTTATTCCTTGGTTACGGGATATCATAATTTTGATCTTGAAAATATACATATTTGAAATCAATTATTTCATATTTTCCCTTCAAGATTAATCCTTTGGCTATCTTTTAATACAGAAATTGTGTCCGCCCCCGGTAATTTTTTGCCTTTTAATAATATTTTATTGTCGCCAGGTTAATTTTTGTGTGGTCGCAGTGAAGACATTTGACATCAACTATAAACAATTCAACGTGCAATAGCAGACCAATTGTTAACTTTTTATTTTGTAAATGTTTTTGTTTTAATGCATCGCTCCTTTGTGATTTATATACCCGAACAAGCTTAATATCTAGCCGTTACTATGGACCATCAACAGACGGCGTGTTTCTAAAATATGGCTGATGAAGTAGACGCCCACCTCATTAGCATGTTTAGAAGGGAGATAATTTCACACAATGACTTTTCGGACTGAAACTGCTATTGGAAAACCTATATTGTATTTGATTACCTGCAGAGCTACCAAAAATCCTATTGAAACTGCATTCAGTAACAGGAAAATTGCTGTAAGGTAATGATGTACCGGTATATTACTAGTTTTTTTTTGTGCCCATTCTTGGGATATGGGACTATATTTAAGAATAAATGGATTGTCTTTGTTTGACATTCCACAATGGACATTTGAGGCTTCTACTTCTACTTCTACGTCTTTAACTTGTAAAGGGTGTAACCCATCACACAAGTGGAAACTCTAATATGACGTCAATCAAGTGCTGCAATAACTATTTAGGATCAACTGAATTTGGCGGCTACAAATTGAAAATAATTTTGCTTTAATGGAAAAGCGTATGCAACTTCTTATGGATCAACAACATTTAATGTCCATTAACTTTTTAAATTCTAGAATAGATCAGTTACAAAATCTTGTGACAAATCAAACTCACATTCTAAGCAATTCGCAGTTTCAACATCAATATTTTCCTGCGCCGTCATTTATGCCACCGCCTGTCTATCAACCAAGAACTCAACCTGTGCATTATCCACTTTTACAACAAACTCCACACCAATCAAGATCTCAACTGGTACCTGGCCATACTTTACAGCCAATTAGCTCACATTTTAACCTTTTAATCATTATCAACAAAATCAGTATTCAAATGACATTTTAAATAGAACACAGAAGAGAACTGATATTCGTCCAAATAATAAACGACATCAACATGCAGAAAGTATGCATCGTTCAGCTCAAAAATATTCCTCTCGAAGATATCAAAATGATACTGCAACTCAGAGAACTTCAATGCTGCCTAAACCTTGCAGAGAAGATAGCTCAGTGACAACATCACAAATTAAATCCTCTCCAGCAGAACCTTCTGCAAGAAATGTTGAACTATTACCGGAACAAACTTTTGCATCTATATGTGTTGTTGAATCACCATCTAAAACCGATACAACATCTAAGTATACATCACCAATTTCACAACAAGATCGATCGTCAGTGCAAGAAATATCAAACATTTATTCAACTTCGATGACATCTGTGAAAAATACTGATGTGTCCTTTTTTAGACAAAGACCTGCGCGAGATAGACAAAAGGGAATCGTAGCAAACGGTATTAAACTTTGTACATTTAATGTCGAAGGCATTAAGGGAAATGCTCCTTACATAAAGAATTCTGTTTTACCTTTTATTGATATAGCTTGTTTTCAAGAACACTGGTTATGGCAATTCGAAGAACATAATGTTGAAACTTTGATTTTACAATTAGATGCAGTGATTATAACTTTCCAAAGATTCATCATGTCAGATCAAGGGGTATGGAAGGTGTATTGATTGCCTGGAAGAAAGAATTACAAAGCTGTATTCGTCCGTTAGATGATGAGAGAAATGTGTAGATGATCCAGAGAAATGTGTAGTCATCCAGATATCATC
Organism: Modiolus philippinarum; assembly: GCA_002080025.1. NCBI lineage: Eukaryota > Metazoa > Mollusca > Bivalvia > Mytilida > Modiolidae > Modiolus > Modiolus philippinarum. The sequence continues at coordinate 69,396 of MJUU01063317.1, forward strand.
GAAGCGAACAACCATACCAGCTAACTACACACTACACGACCACCAACTAGAAGTTGTCGACTCCAGCAAGTACTTGGGCGTCACTATCAGCAAGAACTTGAGATGGGACGATCACATTGANTACTTTTGGTTATAAAGATACGTCTGAAAATTATCAAGAAAATTTGGATCTCTTAGACATTATTCTTCAAAAATATCAAGATTCACATGAAATTGTGTTAGTTGGTGACATGAAAGCCACCCTTATCTCTTCTCGCTCCAATGATTCGGATAGAAGATTGAGAGAATTTGTTAGTTACTAGTGCTGATATTCAGAATTTATCAACCTATGAACACGACAATGGATCCTCTCAGATTGATTACTCATTTGTAAAGTCCGAAAATATAATATAACATCTTCATATTGCTGATAGAGAAACCATAACACTTCTTCGCATGTACCAATTTTTTGTGAACTTGATGTTCCCATTTGTAGAAGTAACATTTGCTCTGAGTTAAAGATCAAACGTAAACGCTTATTATGGGACAATTGTGATAAACACCAATATGAACAGTATTTAGAAAATAGGGATTATCCTAAAATCACACGGCCTGATCAGATAAAGACCTTTGATGACGAAATTAACAACAACCTCCACAAATCTACGACGATGTCCGTTCCGTGTAAAGATGTTAAGATTAAAGGTCCTAAATGGAAAGCTAGTCCAAAATTAAGACAGTTGCTACAAGAAGGTAACATTTTGTATAAAAATTGGTTACAACTCGGCAAACCATGTAGAAATCATCCAATTTCTCAAGAAAGACTTCTGTTGAAACGCCGCATTAGATCTCAAAAACGTCAAGATATGGTTGATGAAAACTGGGACTAATTAGTCCCAGATGAAAGGAAGCAGTTTTATAATAATATCTTAGAAACAGAGGGTACTTCTAGCTTCTATAAACTCATCCGTCGTGGTCTTTCAAGTAATTCTTCCAAATCAACTGTGTTTAAAAAAGAAGGAGAAGTTATTTATAGTCTGAAAGAATAGTGTAAACATTTTGCGAAATTTCATGAAGATTTGTCCGTTCCAAAAGACTTGAACCAATTCGACTCTGTATATAAAGAAATAAACTCTTCTCATATTGAAATTATTAGACAGTCAATGTGTGAAATGATACCTATGCCTATTGCTTTACATGAAATTGTAAAAGCTATTAGTAAACTAAATAATAGAAAGGCTAGCGATGAATTTGGAATTTCTGCAGAGCACCTTAAAATAGCAGGACCTTCAATTCTTCCACCTCTTTGTGAACTTTTTAATGCTATTCTGCATCATTGTCATATACCAGATCAATTTTTATCTGGAATTGTAACGCCAATTTACAAGAAAGGCCGTGATCCTAGTGACTTTTGTAACTATCGTGGAATTACTGTTTCATGCACCATAGGGAAAGTCTTAGAACATATTATCCAAGACAGAATTGAACATATGTTACCATCGTATCAATCTACACTCCAATTTGGTTTCACCAAAGGAACTTCAATACTTTTAGCTGCACTTCTAATAAATCAAACTATTGAAGAGGCTCAAGAACAAAATTTACCTTTATATATAGCTTTTTTGGATTCACAGAAAGCATTCGACGTCGTTGATCACAACTCTATGAAATGTAAACTGTTTGAAAATGGTATTTCTGGCAAAATATGGCGACTAATAGACAACTGGTACACACATTTATCTTCAAAAGTTAAATGGAATAGTCATATTAGTGAACCTTTTTCAATCCAACAAGAAGTTCGTCAAGGTGGTATTCTGTCTACAGGCTTATGCAAATCATATATAAGTGACTTATTACTTACTTTGGAACGTAATGGTTTGGGAAGTCATATAGGATCATCATATGCAGGTTGTCCATCCGTAGCTGACGATGTCGCATTACTTGCCAACTCTACGTCTGATCTGCAACTTATGCTTAATGTTACATCTTCATTTGCCAACAGAGAACGTTTTATTATACATCCAGAGAAAAGTACTGTCATAACAAAAATTCCGAAAAAGAAACAGTCTATCAGTGATTATGACTGGACAATTGGTGACAAAGAAATTTCAATCTCACAATCAGCAACACACCTAGGCATTATAAGATCGGTGAAACATGAACTGAAACTGAATATTGAAAATAGAATTTCTTGTGCAAGAAAAACTCTTTATAGTCTTACTGGCACTGGTGTACATGGTACCAATGGCTTACCACCTACTACATGTAAAAAACTTGTTGATACATATGTTTTACCACGTTTAATTTATGGTTTGGAAACATTTGTGCTGAAACAGCTATACATAGATATGTTGGAAAGATTCCATTTAAATTTTTTAAGAAAAGTCCAGTGTTTACCTAATCGAACATCAAAGAGCTTTACATATTTGATGCTTGGAGCCCGTCCAATCTCAGCTGAAATTCACTTAAGACAATTGAACTTACTCTGTAGCCTTATAAGAAGTGGTAATCAAACTATGAATGACATTTTACATCGACAGCTGCCAGTAAAGTCAAATCAATCAGGCTGCTGGTTCATATATATAGAGAATTTATTAGAACTTTATGGTCTTCCTTCTACTAAAGTCCTAGCAAATAATACACCTAGTAAATTAATTTGGAAAAACGAAGTCAAAAATGCAGTGGATAATCATTGGAATCAAAAACTTGTACTTGATGGCCAGGGTAAATCAACTTTAACACACTGTGATGTTCAAAACCTCTGCATTGGAAAAGTCCATCCACTCTGGGTCTCCGTTGCTAACAATATTAAAGATGTAAGAAGAGGTGGAATAAAAGCTAGACTTTTATCAGGAACCTATGTATTCCAGTCAAACATAAGTAAATATAATCAATACCAAGTAGACGCAACCTGCCTTTATGTCGTTAAGAATCCGAAGATATTCAACATTTTCTATTTAGATGTAGCTCCTTGTTTGAGTACAGAAAAAAATTTCTATCTCATATTAAACACATTATTCTTGATCTGAACTGTCAAGTCTGGAATTTACTTGTCAACAGTTTAGATCTTTTTACATCTGTAATTTTTGAACCAGCAATTCTAACAAGAATGGATGTCTTGAAATGTAAAGTAGATATTATTGACACTCTTGAGAACTATAGCAGGAAGTTTTGTTATTCACTGCATTGTGGAAGACTGTATATAATCAATGGCAACGCAGAGGTGTCGAAGCCTGCTTGATATTTTTTTTTTGATTTTAGAACTGTTTATTTTAGAGATTATTCAACTCTGTTACTGTGACTATCGCATAGATAGGTGCACCAATGTAGTGGTGGATTTTCCTGGCAAAAGAAGAAGTTGCAGACCGAAAATTATGTAATGTATGTTTTGAAGAAATTATTGACATTATAATGAATAAAATTCTCTGCTTTTTTTGTCATTTTTAACAATTTTTGAAGGCAAATAATATAAATTGAAGACATGGACAACAAGAATTAATGGAGGATCGGCTTGGGCTGTGTTTACATAGCAATATTAAACAAACTAAGAAAATGATGACAGGATTACTTATGTAGCGTTATAGGAATACTGAAATGATTATTGAAATTATATAATGATTATTTATATGAAAAAGAAAGAATGGTGTATCCAGAAGGAATAGGATTTAATGGCAAATGAGGATAGCAGTTTTTTTTATCCAGCATTAAAAATTTGCAATAACACTTTGAATCTTTTTGAAACATTTTATCCCTGAAATGGGGCTATTGTAATGATTATATTTTCACTGTAACTTCATGTAGATGTAGACCTTGTACTGTTCATCAATATGTTGACACAGGTTGTTGAAGGCTTCTTCAGTCGTTGCTCCCCATCGGTCACACCTCATTCTTTCATAGAGGTACGATGGGAAGAGATCACCTGAGACATCCTTCATGATTTTAAATTTTTGTTTTGTGCATCAATAATGCTATTATTAAATACTTATAATTCAATAAAATGAAATATATCACTTTAATTCTTGTTTTTTTATTGCAACTGCACTTTGTGCATTTAATTTTAATATTTCAACAATACTTCTAGTGAGCTTGTTTAATTGAATATGTCAATAACGATCCTTTACAATAACAATGCAAGTGTTAAACACACAATTCACAAGCTGTCATAATTAGACAAATCTTCAAATGAAGGCATATCCTCCAAAAAAATTACAAAAAACACATATCAAAACTTCAAAATGCATATTTCTTATAAGAAATACAAAATGTTTTGCATATTATGTCAATATATCAAATAATACTATTTTCCAAAAATTTTGGAAAAAAAGTACAATCCTTTTGTATACGGAGTGTGGACAATCCTTGTATACAAGGATTGTAGCCGCCAAGTTCACTTGATCCACTATTTACAAGTGCAAGTTAAAAACATGGTTCGTCTATTTACATAAGGTGAGCTACGAGTCTGTTCTTAAATGACTCGTATTCTTCAATATCCAGGATGTTTGGTGGGAGGTCGTTCCAGTCGGTGATGGTTCTGGCGAAAAAGCTGTTCTTATATTGGTCGCCCCTGGAACCAAGTCTGATGAATCGTCTTTCGTGTGTTTGTCTTGTTTGTCTCGTTGATGCCTGTATGTATTCAGGGAGTGGTATTGCTATTTTCTGGTGAACAATCTTGTGGAACATGAGAAGACGTGATGTTTTTCGCCTTAAGTTTTGATTTCTCCATTAATGATGTTACTGTTCCAGGTTCCTTCGAGTATTCTCTTGTTATCTTCTTTGCACCATTTCAACAGGTCTGGTCGACCCTGGTTTTCCGAGGAAGGGTCATCGATTTTTGTTTACTCGATTTTCCGAGTATGACGTCACAAGTTTCCTCGAAAAATCAAGGAAGTTTACCTGTTGATGATTTTTTTACACCTGTAACTTAATTGGATTGATGGTCACACCTGAAATTTTATATTTATACTTTTAAAGCATTAATACAAATATTTACCGAGCAAAATGAAATTCCACCGTGCAACTTTGGAGATATTGAAGCCGAAAGTTGACACATCTCATAACCTTTCTGGATTGACGAAAATGACCGGAACTTAGCGAAAATCATATTTTATTACGTTTTTACACTCATTTTTTCGCTATTTAAATTTTGTTTTTAATAAAATGATTGCAAACTAAATAAAGGAGATTTGTTCTATCAGATTCGTGCCTGGTTCTACAAAGTCTGCATCTGACTATAATAATATAATTGAAGAAATACAATCATGATAAAATTACCCTTAAGCTCTGTATTTTACACAAAACACCTTGTTAAGTGAAGGAAAAAAATCATGATTTAAAAATACACAAGAATTTTATCAGTCACCCAACATTTCTTTATCTTCTTTAACAACCCAATTGTTTTAATAGTATCATAAGAAATCGAAGTCACGGTAGTTCCAGGGTACAGCTTTACTTGTCCATACTTTTTTTTAATTATTAATTTTCAAATCAAGGGTACCATAATCTTAGAAATTAATGTAATCAGATTAAATATTAATTAGATAATTATAAATATATAAAGTGAAAGAATTAATTATTAGCTACTTCTGTACAACGGCGATGGACATTTGCGCAAAAAGGTAGGACATTTGCGCAAAAAAACAAGGACAATTGCGCAAACGAGAAGAGGACATTTGCGCAAACGAAAAGTGGACATTTGCGCAAACGATAACTGACTTCTTTTTTCAATAATTTTTACACAATTGCTCAAATCTTTATTCAGCATATTTTTGTTTATATGCCCTCTTCCGTAGGCGTTAGCTGGACCTTTTCCTTTGTCGCCTGCTCACCACTTGGAGGTTGAAGTATGATTCTGAGCAAGATATAGATCGTAGTTGGTAAATATTAGTTAAATCTCTAAAATAAAAATCACTAATTTCAAGACGTAAAACTAGCACTATTTACAACAAGTCTTTTATACTGGGCTTTGAATTTGTGACCCATGGTGGTAATTATTTATAGTGAAGTGGAGTTGTAATATTTTGCATTGATGTATTTGCGACAGGTTTCTAAAAGACTTACTTTTTTCCTTTACTTTTTTCCTTTTCAATTCTAGGAATTACAGCCTGAGCATTGGTGTATCTTATTTTGATGTAAGTGTACTTGCTTTATAACGGTAATTCGCGCAAACAGGCTTTAAACTGACAAAAGGTAACTAAAGATCGTTTGCGCAAACGTCCACTTTTCCTTTGCGCAACTGTCCACTTTTCATTTGCGCAAATGTCCTTCTTTTTTTCAGGTAAATTTGCGCAAATGTCCATCGCCCCTGTACAAATATCTCGTTAGTCTTTTATGTATTTTCACAGAATTTCACGGGATTACACTTTAAATAAGGTAAAAGTAACATAAAAAAATAATTCAACAAACAAAATAAAATAATACAAAAAAGTCAAACAAAAAATAAAAACTATCAAATGACAATATATATTATTCAGAAACCAAACAGATAAATAAATGATAAATCAAACATTTTATTTTCATATCATAATTTATAAAAGTACATAAATGTTATATTAAATTGAATTTAATTAGTTTTTTTAAATAATCTTTTAAAAATAGCCCGCCAAAAATAGTTAAAACGATAAGATCTGACCCTTTAGACAGGAGAGTTCCACTCAGGTATTGCATGATGGGATTGTTTCCTTGGGTTTTCGAGTATACTCGGAAAACCAGGGTCGACCAGACCTGCAAGTTGTTGGATATGTTTTTGTAGGTGGGTATCCCTTACACTGCTTGCATATTCTAAATGCGGTCTTACTAAAGCTAGGTATGCTTGACGTTTTACATCTTGGGGAAATTTTCCTAGATTTCTTTTAAGAAATCCTAGTGATCTTGTTGCCTTGGCAGTAATATTATTAATGTGATGGTCCCATGAGAGTGTTGATGACAATTCCACTCCAAGATAAGGATTATGATCGACTTTATCTAATACATGTCCGTCCATTTTATAAGGGAAGTCTATGATATTTCGCCTTTCACGTATTCGTAGCACGTAGCATTTGGTGGCATTGAATACCATCTGGCTGCCATCTCTCTGTCCATTTTATCAGTGTTGTAAGATCTCTCTGTAGTTTTTTGCAATCACTTTCTGAAGATACAGCAAGGTATAAAAGGCTGTCATCAGCGAATAGTCGAAGAGATGAGGTGATATTGTTACAAATGTCATTGATATATAACAAGAACATCAGAGGTCCGAGAACTGTGCCTTGAGGGATTCCAGACTTTACATGTATGGATGAAGACTCCTCACCGTCTACAAGGACCTTTTGTTGCCGTGTTGTTAAGCTCTATCCAACTATTAACGCTTCCACTTATTCCAGAATAATGTAATTTTTGTAGCAGTCGCTGGTGAGGCTCTGTATCAAAGGCCTTACTGAAATCCAAAATCAAGAGGTCAACCTGTTGTTGTTTATCTAGGTTACGAGAGATTTCTTCTACAGTTATAATAAGTTGTGATTCGCAAGATCTTTTCTGTCGGAATCCATGCTTGAATTCTACTAATACGTGATGTTGTTCGAGATGTTCCATAATGTGTTTAAAAATTATATGTTCCATTATTTTACATGGGACAGATGTCAATGATACCGGGCGGTAGTTCGCCGGTTTGCTCTTGTCCCCTTTTTAGCTCACCTGGCTATGCCAGGGTGAGCTTTTGCCATCACTATGCGTCCGTCGTCCGTCTGTCCGTCCGTCAACAATTTCAAAAATCTTCTCCTCTGAAACC
>MJUU01063317.1:84705-95615 GCA_002080025.1 Modiolus philippinarum
AAAAAAAAAAAAAAAAAACAAAGACAGTTGGGATTCGGAGGATAGGGGAATGCGGCCTATCCTTTGCATAGCCAGTCACAAGCCTGGTTAAACGCAGAGTGACCCTTCATGGATCGAGAAAATAATGGCTGGATTCACTCGAAATTCACAACATGATTTTTTTTCTTATCTTGAAGCAGCAGCAGCAGCAGAAGCCCCACCACCCTAGCGCAGCAGCAGCAATAAAGTGAAATGAGCACGCGAGCACTGTCTAAAACGTACCCGTGAGCGACTCGTGAGTCGTGTGAACAAACTCGTGAGTCATGTGAGCAGTCGTGAGTAGTATCAGAAAACACGTCGCCGAAGTCTCGGACAAAATCAAGATCAGATGAACGCGGACGTGATAGAAGACACCCACAGATCAACAACCACAAAATTACCTCCCTTGACGAACGCGGACGTGATAGAAGACACCCTCAAAAATGCCAGACAACGAAAACTTCCGAAAACATCCGAACGACCACGCCCGATTCGTTCCAACTAGGGAAAATACCCGACTACGGTCTCAAACTTAGAAAATTCCCGACTTCCGGTCTATACCTGGGGCTACGCCCACTTCCGGTCGCGCATGAACAATGTAATAAGGTCATACAACGCCCCTGCGGGGTCTTGCACTCTTTCAACACGTCATTTCCGGTAAAAATGGCTACCTACAGTAGAAAAATACCTACTTCCGGTTGCGCATGCGCGCTCCACTAAAGTCATACAACAACCCTGCGGGGTCTTGCACTCTTTTAACCCATCATTTCCGGTCAATAGGCACGTATAGGGCTTCAAAAAGGGCTACTTCCGGTATACACCATGGGGCTACGCCCACTTCCGGTTGCGCATCGCGCTCCAATACCTTCCAATTACACCCCTGCGGGGTCTTGCACTCTTTCAACACGTCATTTCTGGTTAATATGGCTACCTACAGTAGATACATACCAACTTCCGGTTGCGCATGCGCAGTAAAAACACTTCGTGTTCCGGTCACGTGACATCCGGTCACGTCATTTCAGGTCTACGTCACTTCCGGACTACGTCACTTCCGGTGACGTCACTTCTGGTGATCCACCACATCCACCACGTCAAATACTAACCGAACTGTCCCCATATACTACTAGCAGGTACGCATATATACTTTATACATGGAAACAAAAGTACAAATATAATAATTCGTAAAATATTTTAAATATCTTATTTAAAGACGATATCTTTTCAACCTATTCAGATATCTTATAAATTTTCTGAGGTATCTTATAAAGGTTATAAGATATCTACTGCGGTGTGAGTTCGCGCCCCCACTTACAAAAAGGGTGCATTCGACTTACAGTCGTAAGTGATAAGGTGTGTCTGACAGTTACCTGCCCAAGGTCAAATTAAATACTGTTCCGGTGTTAGTAATTTCCAGATAACAGTACTCACAGGCAGAACTGATGTAGCTACACATTTTGTTTGTTTTTGTATTTGTTTTCGTTTTTGGTTTTTCATTTATTTATTTATTTGTGGTTTGCATTTTGTTTTGTTTTGTTTTGTTTTTGTTTTGTTTTTTGTTTGTTTGTTTGTTTTTGTTTGTTTTGTTATTTTGTTGTTGTTGTTTTTAATTTGTTTTTCAATTACGTTTTTTTTTGTTAGTTTTTATTGTCAAAACTAAATGATTGAAACTTAAACGTGTCTTTACTTTTAGTCTTAGATTTACTGTGCATTCAGCTTCTTTTGTCATAGGTCTTCTCATTACACTTAAAAGAATCCTCATTATATTGCATCATAAAAAGTGTAAATATATAATAGAGAAACCAATCTGGAGCGTTAATTCTGTCGACCCGGTAAATAAACTAATGAAAAAATGTAAAGAAATGTTGAACCAAAGCATGGCGAAAGATATATTCCACCTGTATAAACAAGCAATGATAATAAATATTACGTTTGTATAGTAATTAGTGGAAAGTGCAGGTTTGTGCAGATCTAATGCTTTATTTCTCCGAACTTTGAAGAAGTTATTAGTAGCTGGCGTCTCTTGAATCTTCCGAAATGTATTGGAGTTCAATTGTCACACAAATGTAACTCCATAGCTGTAATAGATAAATTGATAGATAGGGAACAAATATGTCATTACAATTTCATTGTAAAATTCGTAAAATGAAAAGTTGGGGATCGAGGGGATCACTGGAATAATATGACAATCCTAACAAACGTACTACCAATTTGTCTCTCTCCAAAATATTGGTTTTTCGGAAATATGAAAATCAAATCAAATCAAATACTTAATTGGTATAAAGTCCAATAAAGGGCTGTCATTCATGATATGATTAAAGATTGTTTGAAAGCGTTGCCATCTTGCACTGAGTAACGGAAAGCTATAATGTACCTTGCCCGCCCAAAACTCCAACTGCTTCGTTCCAGCTTCCCACAAAACCCGGCATTTTATGGAGAACCGAGTGTTGATGGCGTTATTTTTGTTTTAAAAAGCACTATCGGCCACGTGCGAACCGATGAGATCATTATCATAGCCGAAACAATAGATGCGATTTCGATAAAGAAATTATTATTGTAATGACATATAATTATATGTCTCTGCTGTAATGAAGTCAATCGAGAATGTTTATTACATTTTCAACAGTCACATATATTGTTTGACTATGATAATTATCTCGTCGATTCGCGTTTGGTCGATCACCGTGAACAGTGGGAACACAGAAACTTATACCATAAGCATATCGGTTGTTAAAGCAGATTAGACGAAATTATTGGCCTACCAGTTATAATGGTTTTCTGCTAGAGGAAAGAAACATCATCATTTTTCAACACTTCAAGTGTTTAAGCACTTAAAATGCAACAACTAAAAGACTTGAGTCAGTTGTTCCTGCAGCAAGGGTATCAATCAAAGCCAGGTAATTAAATCTAAACACCGTTAGAAAACAATACCATGCATTGTATTCAGAGTTGAATCTTGATAAAATATGAGAAGATATTTTTAGAGATACGAAGAAAAACACTTTGTAGGGGGTCAGCAAGCAACAAGTTAATAGAAAACTTTGGTTGTATCTGAAGAGGAAACATCTGACAAATTCTCTATCTATAAAAATTGACAAATGCAGCTGTCAGTCTCCTCACATCAAACTTCACATTGACTAGTGCCAAAATGATAACTCACCTTTACTTTTTATATTGTAAGCTATTATTGTAATGTAATTTCCAGATGGTTTTTCAATTCAGTTCATTAATTAGCTTATTTAATGCTCGCAATGCCGGCCTTGGTACATCTCGCGTCATGGTATAAATTTTAAGATATTGCTTTTAATGATTCTTTGATCTTTCTGTTTCCGATCATGATAATGACTAAATATCAAACATCTATAAATTTTGTCCAAGTTTGAGTTATCTCTCTTCGGTTAATCATAACTCCTCATTTTTTATAGGATAACGTTAAACTTACCAAACCAAATCCATGAATTGCACCTTAAATTAATTACAAACATAAAGTTTTAGGAGATTTATATGAAGATATTTTTTCAGTAAATATGGACATTGATCAGATGAATATAAAACAACAAAACAAAATCTTCCATCACCATGTGTCACATCACTTATTTGTATTAGATGAAAATACTGATATTTTTGTACAGTGCATCTTCAACTAATTGTCATAGATTTTACTGAGAAGTAGAAACACCCGGCACAAAATCGAAACTGAAAAGAACTTATAAAGGTTGACGATAAACAAGGAAAATAGTAATTTCATGCGCTTGATTTTGACATGCCATGAAATATGTTTTATAAGTTATGATATGGAAAAAGACAGAGGAGTCCGCCGCTTATTTGAGCGAATGTCAGAAATCAACAATGACAACTATTTTAAATAATTTCCAGAAAACAGAAATAAATATCCTACTTTTATTTCTTTTAAATTTATCAGTCACATACTTCAGTGTGTCGACGTATTATAACATTTCTTTATATTTATACCTGTACTATATTTTTGTGTAAAGGTTGTGCAGGGTCTCTTTTACATTTATATCAATATTACATTAATATTTTTCATTTTGACTCTTCAATAGGTGCCTAATTCACTCACCCGTAGCATTTTATAAACCAGGGAAAAGCCCTCGGAAATAAACAAGGGTTTAACTATTACTTAAAAAAATCCAAATTTTATTTCGGGTAGTATTTGTCCAAGGGTTAGAGAATAACAAGACTTAATATTTTTGATTCTCATGATACTGTCACAAATGGCAAAAAATTAGTCGTTAGTATTACATTAAACCTAAAAATTTGTTGTAAGATTTTTGCGGGGAGCAGCTGTAGATTCTTCTTCAAGTCTTTCGGAAAAGGTGACACAAACATTAGATCAAATAGAGTTTTCCCAAAAGAAATTCAGTTTATTAACCGTTTGTCGTTTGAAATGCAATCGCTCCCTAAAAATGAAAGAAATCCATCAATTAAATTCATTAGCTTTAATGAATTATTAATTGACATGATATGATAGTAAATAAATACAGTGTATAACGTACCTTCACACCTGCAGTCAGTTCCCTCTGCCTTTAGATAATGATAAAATACAACCATATGGTCATCAATGAGCGTAAAAAAACAGATGGTAATAGATTAACACTATAACACAATATCTGTTAACTAATAATTATCTTGGATATATCATAAATATCTTTATCTTCCAGTGTTTATCTTCCATTCCATGGGATACCCTTTCTTGCGTTTCCAAAATGATAAACTCAAGACTTTGCGTTGTTTGACGATATGTTTTCTATAGTGTCTTGCATTTACGGGTAGCTGCTGTGTGGATCGTTTTGATTTGTTTGTTGTTTTTTTTAATTATATTTCTATTCATTTGGGTTGTGATTGATTTTAATTTGCATATTTCGTTTAATTTTCTGTTTATTGTTATTTTTTGTTTTGTGATGTTTTAGTCTGGGGTTGGTCGTCACTTGGTATCCGTTGTCCGTTGTGGCATAATTTGGGGTCCACTACGAGTCCGGCCGGATACAAAATGTTAACATTCTGTATCCGGCTTCCGCCTATAATTTTGGGTCCGGGGTCAGTTATTTTCTGTGAAATTAGATTTTTGCTATAAAAAGTGTTTTAGCAACTATTTCAAATCAATTTGATTAAATATTTAAATGTTTTAAATATGGGTTTCAATATTTTGTGTGTCCCAAGTCCGAGTCCCGAGCTTGAAAATAAAACACATAAACTTATTTTACGATGTTTTCAAAAAGAACATTTGATTTATTTAAAGTAGTTTGATATTTATTCACATCATTTCGATAATTTTATTTACAAAAAGGTATCCTGCAGGTCCGTTCCTCATTTAAAATTGTCACCGGTGGGAACATAGTTTTCATTGGATTCCAATTAGGTCTCTGAAACCGATAATCCAAAATGGAACTAAACTTGATCACAAAAGTCCTTGGGTGGCCTAGTACAAATTTATGTCCGAATCCGATGTGACCTAAAGCAGGAAGCATAGTTTAACAATTAGACTCAAAGGGAAATGCCACTCATATCTCTATTTCAGGTATGGTCCAGGTGAGCGATACAGGCTCTTCAGGGCCTCTTGTTTCTACCGCTGTCAGCTGTGGTGAAAATGTTCGTCCTTATATAAACAAATTATATAATTATGTTTGCAAGGTGAAATTCTAAAAAGAAAAAATAAGTGGTCTTTGAGACTTTCAAGAAGTCAAGTTACCAAGGTTCAAATCGACATTTTTTAAATCAAATTGATAAAAATGTTTGTGCTATACGAAACAAATTATTTTAGTTTTGTTGCTATGTAGAAATCCAAAAAAGTGGTATCTGAGACTTTCGGGAAATTTACCAAAATTGGAGCCACCTTTTAGAATCGTAAGTTTTCAGAATTTCGTTTTTTACCAAACACTTGTCAGAATATAAGATTATATGCCAAAGTTTCAAAAAAATTGTGTGCTTTACATTTTTAAGAAATTTACCAAAGTTCAGACCAGAATCAAAATGCCAAAAGCTTATTGCACATCCAAGTATAGACTGTATATGCAACAATTGTGCAGCAAAGTTAAAACACTAAATCCAAAATGTAGGAAGAGTTCGCGTCACCTGCCACATGTGTCAAAATCGACATCCTTGGGCTTCTTGTTTGCATCAACACCAATATCAACATTCGAAAGCTTTTTGTGCATCTGTAAAATGTGTGCAACCGGATTCTATAACAAAGTTAAAACCCTAATTTGAAGAATGCAGTAGTAGTTCGCGTCTTATCGTTTCGGACAGACCGACAGACGGGGGTGAAAATAATATTCTCGAACTTTCTTAGAAATGCAAGGATAAAGTAACACAACAAAAAAGTATCCAAGCTGTTCAACTGTCGAAATACAATAATTATTTTCTTATTACGTATAATTATGCTATTATATATTATGACTTCATTTATGGTACTAATATTGTTTACTAATGATAATTTTGTCAAAAAGATACTTTTTGTTGTGCTATTTTATTCCTGTTAAGTAGGTTTGGAAGAGATATGTAAGCGAAAACTTTTGATGTTTTGTTCTTGACATAATAATTAGCATCCTTTTATATAAGTCAGTAATATCAGAGCGCATATTATCTGGTAATATCTAGCATTTATGAGGTTTTATTTTTTTTTTTGCCCCGGACCCAAAATGTTACATTCTGTATCCTGTCGGATACGTAAATTGGGTGGACCCATAATACACTGAATATGACACCGTCCGCCGTTCAACAACCGACCTCTGCCCGTCGCCTATTAGATTTTCAAATTTCATCTGCTCTTCTTAAACCCATAAAGCAAATTTAATCAAACTTTACAGGAATGCTGTATAGAAGGTTTTTTTTTAATAAAGATTGCTCATTTCGTCAGATTCGACCACAACATGGCCACCAGAGAAGGACTTGGTTTAACAATGGACCCCGGATAGGAAAACATGCTGTTTTCATCAAATTTAAACTGAATGATAGTAGAATAATGCCAGCCACTTTCAAATGTGACGTCATACACTATTTTAGAAATTACGTCATAAGTAATGTCAATGACCCGATAAATCAACCACTTGTCATGTCAAACAATAAAATTATACAAATGGGTAATAATCTTGTGAAAAAATATTGACAGATTGAAGTCACACACACAAAAAAGAAGAAGAAGAATCACAAAAATCCACAATACTCGTATCATGAGCAAGCTAAGATAGCAATGTCATAACAACACAGGGGGTCAACCATATAACATGCAAATTCCCCTTCATTGATAATGCCTGGGACTAATATATATGTTATATTAGTCCCAGATAATGCCAAGGACGTATAGTCCTTGATAATGCACATGCACAATAAAAATGCTGAGAGTGATTGACAGATCAAGACCTAATCAATCAATGTCATATGTGAGTGACAAATTTAATTTTGGATGCACGTTTTGGGTTGCACGATTAATGATAGGGTTATCTGATAAACAAACGAAGTTAACGGATTAACGACTGTTATTAACGAATTGACAATCGGCATTATAAGATTATCAATTTACCAATCGGGATTAACGACTGAGATTATCAGATTAACGAAACATATTAAAGAATCTACAATTAGTAATTAGATTAACGATTGGGCTTAACAACCGGGATTATAGTCGTGAAACATATCAAACTGAAGATAATAACCTAACTACGTTGACCACTCCCAAAAGGCATATTATGGCCAAAGAAAGCAAAAATTGAAAGTTGTCAAAAAACAAAAGACAAAAAAAAAACTATTAGTCGTGTTGCATATTAAATTTAGGCTTGTTACTAGTATATTACAAATATTGCGCTGCATCCCACCCATTTGAAACATGTACATCAAAATGAGATTACGGGTTACAGAGGAGGAAGAGGATGTGGAGGAGGAGGAGGAGGAGGTTGTGGAAGAAGAAGAGGAGGTGGAAGGGGAGGATGAAGCGTAGATGAGGAGGATAATAGAAGGAAGGTGAATTTCACTTTCTTCATCCTTTTACAGCTGTCGTTAGTGGACCAACGTCTTGTGGAAAAAGGTTTCAAGAGATTGTACTGCAAAATATTGACAGTTTTGTTCCTCTCCAGACTGGAAATCATTTGGTTGTACAAAAATGCCAACCAATCTATGACGAAATTAAGGAAAAATTGTGGCCTGAAGTCCAATTTGTATATGAATTTCCGGTAATAACTGTCCTCTGAAGTGACGGAAAGAGACAAAAGGGCTGCCATAATTTCTACAGGGTTGATCTTCTCTCTGAAGAAGTGCTGGTCAATGACCTGAAGCAGTTCAGGCTTCTAGATACGCTAGGCACACCAGTGTCTGTGTAAGAAGACTTGAACTGGAGGAGACAAAGTAAAATCCAGAAGAACATCGTCCTGTTAGTTGAGGGATCAAAACCAATGAAGAAAAACTATGTAACATTGGTGACATGTTTGTTTCATATAATTCAGGGTATCAGTGGTTACTTTAGAGGATTTCTGCTTGCATTTCCTTGAGGTAAAATGTTAATTTAAGTTCATTTGTTGCCATTTTTGATGATGGATTAGCACTAACTAACAACTCTTTGTCAAGAGCTTTTAAGTATTATTCAAGTAGGTTTAAGCCCATTCTCTGCTTATCAGGTGTAGCAGAAGATCTTTGTAAGCATTTCTCATTGGGATAGGGTCTAATGTTAAACTAAGTTCCCACTGGAGGCCATATTGGATGGATGACAGACCCGCACCACTTGGACCTCATAAAAACCTCATAAAAAGGACCTCATAAAAACTCATGTCAAGTTTGATGTACATCCATTATTATAAAGTGGTTTTCTAGAATATCTTTGTATGCATTTTCTGGAGGGTCCAATATTAAAATAAGTTCCCTAGTGGCGACAGAATCGGCACAAAAGTAACAACATTTCATCAGTATCATTCAAGCTAAGTTTGGTTTAAATCTATTGGGCAGTTCTCTAAAACAAAATCTTGGTATGCCTTTTCCCATAGGCCCATTGAACATTAAACTAAGTTCCCTATGGCAGCCATCTTGGATAAAAAATCGGCACCAAAGTAGCAACACTTGGTCAGCAACTCATAAATAACATTCATGCCATGTTTGGTTTAAATAAAGTCAGCATATTTCTCTAGAAGATCTTTGTATGCATTTTTCCTTTGAGTTAGATGTTAAAGTTGAGTGCTGGCAGCCATTTTGGACGACGGATCAGCACCAAAGTAACAACACTTAGTAAGCACCTCATAAGTGACATTCAGTCCATGTTTGATTTAAATCCATTCAGAAGTTCTCTAGAAGAAGATCTGTGTATGATTTTTACTAAAGGGTCAAATTTTAAACCAAGTTTCTGGCTGGTGGGTTTGTTGAATGATGGATCGGCACCAAAGTAACTCTGAGCTATTCCTCATAAGTAATATTCATTTAGTGGTTCTCAAGAAGGAGTTCTTTACACAACAGACACAAAGTGATGACAAAAGCTCATCATTGCAATGAAGCAGTAAAACATATGGGGACAAAATGACAAAATAAAAATGAATGAAAAATAAGACTAGCAATGTGAACCTCAACAAAAATTTAAAGGCATCATCTGGTGCTCTATAGGATTAAGCATGATCTTTATATGTGAATTTGAGTACTAGAATACATGATTGGTTTCAATACTAGTATACACATACTAAGATGTTGCAATAAGATCCATTCTGATGAGTCAAGATGTTCAAGTTTTTGAGAAAATGACTTTTATTCATTGCCTTTCGATTTCATTTAATAATTAAAAGTTTTAAAATGGACAAAAATAGTGAGTCTATAAGTAGAAAAAACAAAATACCGAGGTTACTTTGAATTTAGGTTCTGCATATGCACATTTATACTGCAACCTCTCTATTTGCACAAGTAAACTACACATTGACTGTATAAACATAAGTGATATACAGTCACTGACTGTATAACACCTTGTCAATGATGTCAACAATGTGTTTCTGTAGTAATTGTTATATGACGTTGTAAGAAAGCATGGATTCATTGCAATTTAAATATGTCCGCTTCACTTTTTAAATTGTAATTTTCACAGATTTATTTTACTTAAAACAAGAGCTGTCGCCCAATGGCAACCAGTGATACCCCCACTCACTGAACTGAATCAATATGGCAAGGCAAATTTAAGTGTGTGTGGACACAATACAAGTATGGACACAATGACATAATCTTCAAGAATAAACAGAATGTAGTAACCAACTAATCATAAAGAGGCTGCATACCAATTTTGAAATCAATCCCTCTTATAGATTCTAAGAAAACTGCAACGAAAAAAAATCATGTTTCTCTATATTTCATAACTAAGTCCACATTTCGTAAAACAAGACGTACACATCCAACAGGACTCAAAATACGACATTCCTTACAACTCATCATATTGAGGCTGCTTACCAATTTTGAAATAAATCCCTCTTATAGCAGCTGAGAAAACTGCGACGGAAAATTAATGTTTCACTACATTTCGTAACTAAGCCCACATTTCGTTAAACAGGAAGTGCACATCAGACAAGACTCAAAATATGCCATTCCTTACAACTAATCATACTGAGGCTGCATACCACTTTTGAAATCAATCCCTCTTATAGAATCTGAGAAAACTGTGACGAAAAATTCATGTTTCAATACATTTTGTTACTAAGTCCACATTTCGTTAAACAGGAAGTGCACATAGGACAAGACTCAAAATAGGATGTTCCTTACAACTAATCATACTGAGGCTGCATACCAATTTTGAAATCAATCCCTCTTATAGCAGCTGAGAAAACTGCAACGAAAAATTCATGTTTCACTCCATTTCTTAACCAAGTCCACATTTAGTTAAACAGTAAGTACACATCCGACAGAATTCAAAATAAGAAGTTCCT
>MJUU01063317.1:96530-112273 GCA_002080025.1 Modiolus philippinarum
TTTCACTCACTTTGTTAGGAAAAGTTACTAAAACGGCTTTTATTGCTGAAATTTCTGTGCCTTGATAAAGTTATGAATCCATTCAGATTGGGTGCCGATTTTGTCTCGATGAATAAAAGAGGAATAAACAATCTGGTACCCAATACCCAATACAAAACCAAGCGTAAAACAAACCGGAAATGTAGGAACCAGAGTATACGTTCGGCATTCCTCTTGAGCTTTCTTTACCGCGGTATCAGGTGACTGGTTTACCGAAAACTGACGGTTGCCAGTCTACTTCACATGTAAACAAAACGCGAAACTACCACTTTGTAACGACGTTGTTGGACATAAACAAAATTGGGAATTTTATATCTTGATATTGGGAAAAATTAGGTTTTTTGCCCATTGGGAATGGGGCCGAAATTCGGCCCCTAAATGCACTATAGATTAGGCCCTGCAAACACTTGTCAGAATATAATATAATATGCCAAAATTTAAAAAAAATATGTGTCTTTGACATTTTCAGGAAATTTACCAAAGTTGGAACCGGAACCAAAATTCCAAAAGCTTATTGCAAATCTATAGACTATATGCAACAATTCTGCATAAAGATTTGATCCCTAAATCCAAAAATGTAGGAGGAGTTTGCGTCACATGCCACATGTGTTTAATCCACATCTTTTGGTCTTTGTTAAAATTGACATCATGGGGCCTCTTGTTTGCATCAAGACCAATATCAAAAATCTGAAAGCTTATTGCGCATCTACAGACTATATGCAACAATTCTATAACAAAATTAAATCCCTAAATCCATAAATGTAGGAGGAGTTTGTGTCACATGCCACATGTGTAAAAATTGACATCATGGGGCCTCTTGTTTGTACCAAGACCAATATCGAAAATCCGAAAGCTTATTGCGCATCTGCAGACTATATGCAACAATTCTACAACAAAATTAAATCCCTAAATCCAAAAATGTAGGAGGAGTTTGAGTCACAAGAAAAGTGTGACGGACGGACGGACGGACGGACAGACGGACGGACGGACGGACGGACAGACGGAGGGTATAACATTATCCCCGAACTTTCTTCGAAAGTGCGGGGATAAAAAAATCATGTTTCTCTATATTTCATAACTAAGTCCACATTTCGTAAAACAAGACATACACATCCAACAGGACTCAAAACAGGACATTCCTTACAACTCATCATATTGAGGCTGCATAGCAATTTTGAAATCTATCCCTCTTATAGCAGCTGAGAAAACTGCTACGGAAAATTAATGTTTCACTACATTTCGTAACTAAGCCCACATTTTGTTAAACAGTACGTGCACATCAGACAAGACTCAAAATAGGCCATTCCTTACAACTAATCATACTGAGGCTGCATACCACTTTCGAAATCAATCCCTCTTATAGAATCTGAGAAAACTGTGATGAAAAATTCATGTTTCAATACATTTTGTTACTAAGTCCACATTTCGTTAAACAGGAAGTTCGCATAGGACAAGACTCAAAATAGGACATTCCTTACAACTAATCATACTGAGGCTGCATACCAATTTTGAAATCAATCCCTTTTATAGCAGCTGAGAAAACTGCGACGGAAAATTAATGTTCACTACATTTCGTAACTAAGCCCACATTTCGTTAAACAGGAAGTGCACATCAGGCAAGACTCAAAATACGCCATTCCTTACAACTGATCATACTGAGGCTGCATACCACTTTTGAAATCAATCCCTCTTATAGAATCTGAGAAAACTGTGACGAAAAATTCATGTTTCAATACATTTTGTTACTAAGTCCACATTTCGTTAAATAGGAAGTGCACATAGGACAAGACTCAAAATAGGATGTTCCTACAACTAATCATACTGAGGCTGCATACCAATTTTGAAATCAATCTCTCTTATAGCAGCTGAGAAAACTGCAACGAAAAATTCATGTTTCACTCCATTTCTTAACCAAGTCCACATTTCGTTAAACAGTAAGTACACATCCGACAGAATTCAAAATAAGAAGTTCCTAAAAACACATCACACAGAGGCTGCATGCCAATTTTCAAACCAATTGTTCTACTAAAAGCTAAGAAAATTGTGACAAAAATAAAATTTTGGGCGAACGGATGGACGGACAGACAAGGTGAATGCAGTATACCCCACTCTCTAACAAGAGTTGTCAGAAGACAACATAGCTTGCCCGGGATTCCAGTAACCTCAATGCACAATAAATTCAAAAGTAATAGAAAGCTTTCTTCACAAGAAAGTCACTGCACATATCAAATATAAACACCCTATCACTAAACAACTTAATTCTAGAAGCAAAGTTAAAGTTTTTAAAAAATTGCCCTCAGGGCAAGGTCAAGGTCAAAATGTCTACAAGTATGGTACCATTAGAAAGCTCTAATCAAAAGAACGTCACATACCAAATATGAAAACAATACCACTAAACAACTTAATTCTAGAAGCAAAGTTGAAGTTTTAAAAAAATTGCCCTCAGGGCAAGGTCAAGGTCAAAATGTCTACAAATATAGAACCACAAGAAAGCTCTCGCTATAAGGAAGTTACATACCAAATATAAGGTCTCAATAACCGGTTATAACTTTGCCATTCACTTCAAGGCAAAAACAGGCAATTTCAAAGTTTTGCCCTCAACATATACGGTTAACGTGAGTCTCATGTCATATATCATTTTGAAGCATTTTATCTAAGGAATCCAAACCTGTTGTAAAAACATGGGGGTCACCGTTTAGTTTTCTCACAAAATTGCAACGAATAAAAATATGAAATATTTACATTTTTGATGACATGTGCTGCCCCACCATGACTAAAGGCCGTTCACTCAGGTGTGAACACAATATTCATACACTTTCTTCAAGTATGACACTTGTTCTCATAATTATATGCTATGAGCTTTCATTTAAGCCCTTTTATGATGTTCTCACCATTAAAATATACTATTTATGACTTGAAACACCATATTTTCAAATTTTGGTTCTTTAGGAACTTTTTGACTGAGGGGCCAATTGACCCGGAAGTGGTTAGTGAGACCTTAAGATTTCAACTTGTACTAAAAATGAGGGTTTTTGCTCTTTCAATTGAAAGTGCACACTTTTGCGAGTAAAATGATACCCAACATGTACTGGTTCAATAACCGGTTAAGATTTCCTGGCATATCCAAATACAGTATGTTGCAAGCAAATTTAGAGAAGTTTGACATCACATATAAAGCGCACAGTCATTGTGTATGAAAAGGAAGTTTTGCAATAAATTTTAAAAAGTAAATTATAAATAACTCTCAAAATGGTATAATGTAGGCTTCATGGGTGTACAGAAATAGAAATTTGGCTGATATTTACCTAAAAAGCCTACAGGGAAGGAGATAAATGTTATTAATGAAACAAAAATAGGGAGGGAAAATAGGATCTTCATTATGAAATATTTGTGTGAACCTAAGTTATGGCTATTTTTGAGAAAATAAAATATTATTTCCATTTTTCAACCATATATTTATGATAACAGGCCATAATTTGATAAGATAATGCAATTTTTGGAAAGAGAATGAATGTTTGCTAAGGTGAATAAGGGCAAAACCTATTCAAAGATATGATGACACCTGCCTCTTAAGGTCTCAATAACCGGTTATAACTTTGCCATTCACTTCAAGGCAAAAACAAGCAATTTCAAAGTTTTGCCCTCAACATATACGGTTAACGCAAGTCTCATGTTATATATCATTTTGAAGCATTTTATCTAAGGAATCCAAACCTGTTGTAAAAATATGGGGGTCACCGTTTAGTTTTCTCACAAAATTGCAACGAATAAAAATATGAAATATTTACATTTTTGATGACATGTGCTGCCCCACCATGACTAAAGGCCGTTCACTCAGGTGTAAACACAATATTCATACACTTTCTTCAAGTATGACACTTGTTCTCATAATTATATGCTATGAGCTTTCATTTAAGCCCTTTTATGATGTTCTCACCATTAAAACATACTATTTATGACTTGAAACACCATATTTTCAAATTTTGGTTCTTTAGGAACTTTTTGACTGAGGGGCCAATTGACCCGGAAGTGGTTAGTGAGACCTAAACACCCTACCACTAATAGCCTACCTTCTATATGAAAGGTTAAAAGTTTTTTTTTTAAAAATTGCCCTCAGGGCAAGGTCAATGTCAAAATGTCTACAAGTATGGTACCAGAAGAAAGCTCTCATCATAAGGAAGTTACAAACCAAATATGAACACCCTACCACTAAAAGCCTACCTTCTAGAGGCAAGGTTAAAGTTTTTAAAAATTGCCCTAAGGGTAAGGTCAAGGTCAAAATGTCTACAAGTATAGTACCAGAGCTCTCATCACAAGGAAGACACATACCAAATATCAACATCCTAGCTTTTCAGGTTTCAATTTCACAAGCCAGGTTAAAGTTTTGCTGACGCCGCCAACGCCGACACCGGGGGTATGACCATAGCTCTCCGGACTAAAAAGTGGGGGTATAATTTTGTTTGTTATAGTTGCAGTATAAACACAATAATAGTACATTGACTTGACATAAACAGAATATAAGGACGAGGCTTAGAAACACAGGAAAAAATGAGCCATTTAAGAATTACAACGGACAAAAATAGTGAGTCTATAATTAGGAATAACAAAATACAGAGGTTACTGTGAATTTAGGGTCTGCATATGTGCATTTCGACAATTTATGTCTCATCAGTGCAGATAAATTGAATATGAAATGCCCATCACCTAGTACTGAACAGATTCAGCCAATTATGATTGACAAGTGGATGACCAGTACATATCCACTGAAGTACACAAACACACTTTTTATACAGTGGATCCAGGCATTATATTTCCGGAAGAAATACACTGCAATGTTTAATCGGTCAATGAACCATGAAAAAAATGACAAAAAAAACCCCGGAAGGACAAGACTGATTACTGCCTACAAATCTTTATTGGAAACAGACATAAAACTTTCTTTTTACTTCTCTCTAGGCAAAATACATAACAATGTACTACAGCAAATATACTGTGATAGCTAAAACAGACAATGCTTTTACAAACAAAGCTAATCAATCTTATCTTACAAAAGGGATATAACTCTGACTTGATATTTTTGAATTTCTTTACTTTTTGGAATATCAAAACTTTTGAAAATGTAAACTGATTATTTGAGGAAAAAAAAGTTTCAAAAAAGTTTCAATGTTTAAAATGTGGAAGAAACCTTTAATTCATGTTTTCTTAATATTTGCGTAATATAATTTAACTTGCACATATTTTTGTTTCTAGCATTTATGTGTATAAAAAAGATAAAGTATTCTGCTTCTACCATAACAGAGAATAGCGGTTCAACGGAATGTTGATCTAAACTTCTATTCTCATAGCATTTTTCTTTCATGAAGTTTAGAAACTTCCACGACTGAACAAGGTAAAAATCTTAGGGAATGTATTAAATACTATATGAAGACATGTAGATAACTGTGCAACTATACTTTGGAAACATTATCATTTTTATTTTTGAAGAGTTGGTGCCTAGCATGATACACTTTTTCTTATTTTTATCTAAACTGTATGAATTCCTAAAGATATTTCCATTTTTTGTAGTAAACAGATAGAGTTTTGACAGTTTTCAAAGGAGCAAAGCTCAACAATTTATCACTACATGTATTCTTTTTCCTCAAATCTCTAAAGGTGAAAGAAAAACTTACAGGTTATGTGTTTTCAGCAAAAAAGTCAAATGTAATTTCACATACAAAAAAACTTTCAAAATTCAACAGGGGATATGTACCAATTTACAAAATATATTTGTATGTACGTGTATAAATATACAATATGAATATCAGACCTTTTATAAATGTATATAAATATGTATATAAATGTTAACAACTACAGTGAATAACTTGGTAAATCAAAAGATGTCATTTAGAGATTTATGCATATCAAAGCCAGATACTACTATGCAGGTGTACTACAGTTCAAGCATAAAATCTACATTCATGGGAGGCAATGTCCTGCCTTGTCTAAATAATGATAATTTACAATGAATTAACACACAATTTGGGTATGGGTGGAATAATAACATGTAACTATTCAATAAGAATTCATATTCAACAACCCTCTTTACAAAAGTCCAGTGACGAAGAACTCGACCCATATCCAATAAAATTTATGAAAATAACAAACTCAAGCAATTTTATATACAATCTGTTATATCCTTTCACAATGTTTTAGAGATATGTAAACATGAAATGTGACAATAATGAGATTACATTCAATTTAATGTTTATTTCGGAATTCAATATTACCTAGTGTTTGTCTATCAAAATACTTAAATTTGAAAAATATCATATAATTCCACCTTTTTTTTCAATATCTTCCAAAATAAATTGGAAATATTCTCATTGTGGATTGTAAATATTAATCTCCAAACAACATAAAACTTACTGATGTGTGTTAAAAATGTCATTCTTGGCTTATTTGCATCCAGTATAGCAATGATGCTAACTATAAGACTCCATGTTGTCATTTGGTAATTACACTTGTGTATTTTATTGTGCAGGCCTATTGACAAAAATATCAAAAATTTGGTCCGTCATAAATTACAATTGGGATAATAAAAAGATTTCATAAAAAATCATAATAAATCCTCAACAACCTTATATAAATTTGTACCACTGAATTAAATAAATATTAAAAGACCCATTTCAAGTTCCAACAAATCTAACAAATAAAAAAAAAAACAAGAAAAACAATATTATACAACAAAGCTTAGAATGATATATCTGGAGAAAATGTATACATTTGATTGAGCAAGATCAATGTAAATATTATATCAAAATAAAGAAGCAGAAAACCATGGACCCACTTAAAAATATATATATATCGGTCATCTGATCTGGTCAACATTGCAGGATATAAATAGAGATATAATTTGAATATAAATTCATTTTCAATGAAAAACCTGGGTTGGTTATCTCCCTGTACAAGTTAGTTGTATATAGTTAAAGTGGAGATAATTCTTATCTAAATATCAAAAGAGGCTATTGATATGCTAATAAAAATTACCCCACTTTGAACCATACAAAATTAACTTGGTACAGGGAGATAACCGACCGATGTATCTCTTTATACATCAATTCAATTTCTATTTTCACTTTATATTAAGAAAATTAAGAGATATCAAGTAATTTTATTTATTCATATGTAAATAAAATTTTACATAGTTATCAACCTAAAATTGGAGAATATCACTGATTTCTTATAATCAACTCCAATCTTTAAAAAACCTTCTATATTTATATACAGTTAGCACTTATAACAAGGGTCCTGAGTAACATATTGGACGGCTAAAATGATATGTCACACGGGAATGTATATAATGAGCAAAAATTAAAAAAAACATTAATCATAAGGCCACTATAAAAAAAATTCCTAGATTCTCATTACGCCTTTGGAAAAACTAAGGTTGGGCAGTTTAATCAGTTTTTTTTACTGAAAAAAAAAAAAAACTGTTAATTTTCAAGAAAATTAACAAAATGAGCAAAAAATCAAAATACTATTTTTCTACAGGGCCTAAAAAATTGGGGTGGAAGGGGATGAAAATCTAGGATATTTTTATTGTGGCTTAACCAACCTTGTATTTTAAGCACCAATCCATCTACATACATATGTACCAATGTAAATTGTATCTACAGTGAAACCTGTCTAATCCGAACCCTGACTAAGCCGAAAACCTGTCTAAACCAAACATGAAGTGAAGACCCTTTGTATCAATTTCTATATATTTTGAACCTTTGCAAACGGAACACCTGTCTAAACCGAACAAATTCTTCAGTCCCAGAGGGGTTCAGTTTAGACAGGTTTCACTGTATATTATTTCAAATACTCATGAAGGTTGATTTTTTATATGTTCAAAGTGAAAATAGAACAATTTATTTCAAACAGTTTTATTTTCTCTACCACAACTTCGATCTCAAACAGTTACTCTAAGTATTACCCCTGACATAGTTTTATGTTAAAATGATCAAAGAGTTTTCAATGATACAGTTTGGCTTATATATTCAAGATGGCAATTTGCATAAAAGACAAAATTATTTTTACATGTACCCTATCTCATGCACAAACAATAGGATCTTATCACCACATGGAATGTTGAAAGTGTAATATCATACTACGAAACAAAATACAAGGTTGGTTACCTATATAAGTGGATACCACCTTCACTTAATCTGTACTTTTAAGCTGACATATTTTTACTATAAAATATTTAAATTTGGTTGACATTGCTTTTTATTTCCCTCCAATGGAAGGGCATATAGATTAGTTTGACTAAGGATATCACTCAAGTGCATAGAGCTAGATAACTCTTACCTTACGACGGGGGCAATGTTTCCGTACAAATTTTTTTATGAAGATAGTATCCACTTTATACTTCAACCCTTTAAACATCATTCATCTCTTTATGTCAGCAAAACAAATCTTTAGCCAACTTCTTTATCACTTATAATGCTAAAATGTCCAAGGGTTTGAGACAATAATAAAAAAAAATGTATTATTTCGCTGCTTGTTCTATGACCCCTGGTTTGTAATGCCATTCCTATAACTCTGGCAAGATAGAAAAATCTTACAAAAATTATCAAGGGTAAAGTAAATCAAGTATCTTGTATATTGTGACACTTGAAGAATTTAATACTTTGTATAATTTAAAATTTCTTGGACTTGTATCAAGCCATCGTAGGAGAATTTTTTGACCCAAGGAATGATACATATTATAGAGGTCTATCATAGAACAGTTAGATGTAACAACTATTTGCAGCTTTATATATCCTTAATATTTAGGCATGGCTGAAAAAAAACAAACAATAACCAATAAACAGACAAAAAAAAAGCCCCCCCCCCCCCCCAACAAAAAAAAAACAAAACAAAAAAAACAAAAAAAACAAAAACATATTTTCTTTTCATCATGCCGATACATCTATGGCAGAATATTGCAGTCTTTTTATTTGCATTTCTCAATCCCTTTCCCACAAGAATCATCTATATCAATCAAAGAAAAAAAAATCATGTAAAAAAATAAGAGGTATACCCAATCATTAAGATTAAAACATTTTAGATAATTCAGTCTTCAAAAATGGCATTGATAAAAAAAATAATAAAAATAATAATTTTCAAAAAATCATAACAAAAACAATAATCCCCCAACATATTAAGGTAAAACAATCAATAAAGTATATTTTTACTCCATAACAAAGATATAAAATAATACTTCACTGAAATAACAATTTGTGCAATAAATATATAATATTAATAAAGTCTCTCTAAACGAGATTTGTCTTGTGACTAAATAATTTTACTTCACCAAAAAAGGAGAAGTGTCTCCATATAAATATATATATAATCATAGCATTAAATGCAAAGGTCACTTAATATAACAATAAATAATGTATTTAATAAATTATACTCAAAAACTGAGCTTTGTCATAAAAAACAATTCGTTGAATAAAATGTAACACATGACATGGCAGTTGTGACCATAAAAAACAAAGGTTATTTTTCATGATATACAAGGGTTATTCCCCTTTGTTGTCAAATTGCACATTAGTAAAAGATACAAACTTACGGTAAATGAAACAAAAAAGTTCATGAATGATTGAAGAGTCTACAGAAACTCTCTGAATGGATAGACAGTTTATAAAAACCCAATTTTGAGCTTTATAATGAGATAGAATCAACCTCCAGTCCACATAAACTCAACATTGAGATTACAATGAGACAGAATCAGCCTCCAGTCCACAAACTCAATGAGATGGAATCAACTATTTCTGATACTGCTCCAGTCCTCATATACTCAATATTGAGCTTAAAATGATTTAGAATCAACCATTTCTGTTACTGCTTTTGTCTACATAAACCTTCACATTTCTGCAACTGCTCTAGTCAACAGAAACTTGATATTGAGCTTACAATGAGATGTCCACATGAACTAAATTTTGAGCTTTACAATGAGATAGAATCAACCATTTCTGCTACCGCTCCAAGTTCTATGTTCGTTCTCATATTCTTCATCAGCTGTGTATACCAAAATGCAATATGTCGACTTACTGGCATGATACTACAGATCTCAGCAATTCTTTCAATTGGATTAATACCTTGTTCTGAAATGTAGGTTACAAATTTTATAAAATATTGCAAGGCTTATTCACAAATTCTAGTAAATTTTCATATTTTTTTCTAACAAACACACTTTTAAAAATGTGTTTCTATACTAAAACTATGTCTAAAAGAAAAAAAATAAGATACTCTAAGCATGAATTCTGATGTCTTGCATCATACTATTTTTTCCTTGCATTCAATTTCCTTGGATTTTATTCATTCAAACCGTGTTAAATATATTTGTGCATGGATAAATTTTTCTATGTAATAGACAACTTAAGATAGCATAAAATACACAATGTACAAAATTTTATCAATTTCCAGCTATATTTCCATATATTCGATTTGAGTTGCAAAAAGTGGATATCTGATATTTCTGTTTAAAGTAATCAGTGTTTGCCATGTTTATCTGCAGGTATCAGAAATTGCCTTGTTTTAGTTTGAAGATATATACACTTGCCACATTTCAAATATTACAGTTCAGGATTCATCATATTTTACCTATAAGGTATCTTATGTTGCCTTCATGTTTTCTTTTTATGTAGATATAAAATTATCATGTATAGAATGGAAATAGAATAGAATAGAATTTGCCATTTGTTTCCCTGTAAAAGGTCAAATTTTACTTTACAACAGTTGTCTATGGGGTTGATGTGTGACATAGCATTGATGAAAATTGTGACACATTACATAGCCATAAAAATATTACATTGTTATGAAGAAATGACCCCAAAGGTAATCAGGGATTATAGAATTTAAGGAAACCAGACCAGCTGGGATACATTATTCCAAAAAATTCTAATAGGACAAGGGTTGTTGGACATTCGTTATTTTGACTGTGATTTTAAGAATGGTACTCCCATTAAGACTCTATGAAGAGAAAAGGATTTGCATTGTTTCTGTATATACAGAGGCACCAGACTAATCTTATATCTAGTCAAATAATACATTTTTTCCCCACAACATGTTTTGTTGTCATGATTTGCTTTGTAAATTGCAATACTATGTAAAGATTACAAATTGTCATGTATGTACAGATCAGGATTTGCTAGATATTACTGGTTCTGTAGATATATCGGGAATTGACATATCTGTGTATAGATTATGGTTTGCTATGCATAACCTGTAGAGTTAGAAATGCAATGTTTTGCCATAAAAAATCTCTAGAGATAAGAAATTTTCATGTTTAACTTTGTAAAGTCTAGAACCATAAATTTCATAGCTAATGGTTGGTAATGAATAAGTCTGAAGAGATCAGGGATTGCCATAAAATAACTATGCAGAGATCAGAAATTACCATATTTCACTATGTAGAAATAATTAGGATTAGAAATGTTTTAAAATGAACAGATTTTCCATGAATTAGAGGTTAGGAATCAGCCGGTTTTAATATTTAGAAATAAGTATTTTGTATGTTTTATCTACAAGGATGTTTTTCTTCCACTATTTACCAGAACTGTCCATTACTATTCTTTCATTAAATTAAAATATCAGTATTTGGCTTCTCGATTGCCATTTCCACGGTCATCAAAATCATCCATGACGTATGTTATTATAAGCTATGTATAATGATGTAGAGTTAAAAAACATAGAAAATGCTGACAGATAGACAGACGGACAGGATGATTACTGTAGGGAGCTATTTCATGGCTGCTCCCTAAAAATCATGTTTTAATATGCCAAGTTAAGGATTTAGTTATGCTTTCCTTGTAGACACAAATGATTCCAATTTTGCTCTATAGAGCTTAGTCTATCTGCTCTCCAGCAGCCCTTTTCACAAAAAAAATCTTACAATAAAAATAAGTCGTAAGCCTCTAACATTTCATATCGACTTACAATAAAAATTAATCATAAGATTTTTTGTGAAATGGGCTGCAAATATCTACCTATTAGATGTTGAGGACCTAATACCTACTTGCTAGATGTTGTTGAAGACCTAATACCTACCTGCTAGATGTTGTTGAAGAAGGTATATAAGATGTCTTCTGATTCTTTCTACTGCTTCTGGATTTTGTAATTTTGCCAAATCTGAAAAA
Organism: Modiolus philippinarum; assembly: GCA_002080025.1. NCBI lineage: Eukaryota > Metazoa > Mollusca > Bivalvia > Mytilida > Modiolidae > Modiolus > Modiolus philippinarum. Next base: position 108,719 of record MJUU01063317.1, read on the forward strand.
CAAAATTTTTTTTTAATACCTGTTATCTGACAAGGGAAGAAACAAACATAAATCCATTTTTACCAAGCATTTTTTTTTTATTCATGCAAATTTGGTGATAGAATATAAACATATTTAATTTAGGGGATTGCTTTACATAAGATTTTAGTTTTTTTATTCTTTTGAATCAATTGTGACATGTACTTTGTCTTATCATCACAATTTGCCAGAAAATCTAGAAAGAAAGTTTGTGGCTCCTACATGCTTGTTGTCTCAATCATCCTAGATGTACCTTATTAAGTCAAAGTCCCTTTACACTTACCTGCACTGACACAACAGAGGCCTAATACAATTGGAATTTCAATTTGAGACAAGTTCAGTTTGTTGATTGCCTCTCCAGCTTGTAGAAGATGCAATTTAAACAAATACATTGGGTTTTCAGGGCTGACAGTCCAATTCCAGAAGAATTGGAACTTTTTCTGTGCTGGGTTGTACCATTCTGCTGCACAGATTGTCAAGGCAGCCTGGAAACATGCTGTCTGCAAGAGGTCATGTCGATCAATTGGATCTAAATCCTCAAATCCTACAAATTAAAAGACAAATGTAAAGGTAAATGAGGGGTTTACATTTTTCCTTAAACAAAACAGAAATAAATTTCTACAAATAAAATTCTACAAACATCAAGATAAAGAATTTTAATGTAGACTAGATTTTGTTTGTAATCTTATATGGCTCTCTTCTTTCGCTTTTTGAATAAACATAAGCTCTAAATCCAATAAAGCATACCCATATTGTACAACTTAATGTACACCTTTCATATTTCTTACTTTATATTTTGTGAAAAATTACTTCTTAAATAAATAAATCCCCTAAATAGCCACATCAAATAATAACAATAACAGAAATGTACAACTAACTTGAAGAGACAGAACTGAAATCAACAGTGGAAATCGACGCAACAAGTGTTCCATGTTCTATGAAATCTTATCTATCACATACTATACAGCTTAAAAACAAATTTTCAATTTTTGGTTTGTTTGTTTCAAACAGTCATACAATATTTCTAAATCAGTGAATGGAATCAGGTAACACCTCAAATTGCTTCTATTTCAAAACAGCCATATTTAATATTTCCATACAAGATTATATTATTTCTTAAGATTAGAACATGCTCAGACCTTTTATTTGTCTTCATTTTATACCTCGCTGTTGCTTGGTAATAAATATTGACAAATATAAGGTCTCTCAATGGTCTTGTTCGCATAGAGCCCACTTCCGACAATCTATTTCTTAAATAAGAATTTTGTATGAGATGTAATTAACATAAATAAATGAAAATATGGAATTTGTTTGGGATAAAGAAACATGTAAATTATGATTTTGTTTGGGAAAATATAACATATTAACGTATAAATGTTAATCAAGATTTGTTAAAATAAATTAAAAAAATGTTGATTGTAATAAATGTTGACACAGAATATGTCTCACCTTTTTCATGCATCGCATGAATCTGCACATTGATCTTCAACAGCAGCCATGATACCAAATGTATCAGTGATAACAACTGATCACAATCATGATAATGCAACTGATACCAAAGATCAATGGGCTACTATGAGTGGTTGATGTTAAACGGACTCAAGAAAAAACTTAAACATTTGATAAACAGTGCAAAATTTCAAACTCAGTGCAGGAGCATGACTGCAAGGGCATAGACATAAAAGGCCACTGAAACTGATTTCTACTGATGCTTATGCAACTGCATACCAAATATCAATGGGCAACTAAGAGTGGTTGATGCTAAACAGAGCCAAGAAAAAACTTACCAACATTGATAAAAAGTGCAAAATTTCTAAGTCAGTGGAGCATGACTGCTGGGGCATAGACATAAAACACTACTGAAACTGAGCTGCAATGATGCTAATGCAACTGCATACCAAATATCAGTGGGCAACTATGAGTGGTTGATGCTAAACAGACACAAGAAAAAACTTAAATATTTGAAAAAAACAATTTACAATTTCGAAGTCAGTGAAGCATGACTGCAGGAGCATAGACATAAAACACCACTGAAACTGATCTGTACTGGTGCTAATGCAACTGCATACCAAATATCAATAGGCTAGCACAGGTGGTTGATGTTAAACAGACCCAAGAAAAAACTTAAACAATTGTGGACGCCGCCACCGCCGCTAGAATCACCATACCCATGTCTTGCTTTTTTCGACTATAGTTGAAGGCTCGACAAAAATTGGATATAAATTAATAATTTTTTCTAGGACCATTTTTTAAGATGCAGATTAGGTTTATCATTAACTCCATCACTTTTTTCTCCTGTTTGCATGGTTATGATTTCTGTTATGTATGTAAGAGTTTTCCATATGCAGAGTTTTTGCAACATATGAGAGAGTTTGCCTTGTGCAGTGTCAAGTATTTATTTGTGTTGAGTCTGCAGTGTACTATCATGTTTACAAGTTGTGGTAACATATAAAGTAATAAATACCTGGCAGATTGACACAGAACTCTACAAAAGCCCTGACATTCTTTATTATGCGAGACTGTACATGTTGCCAATGACCTTGTTCTTTGTTGCCCATTTTCGGCCAATGTTCTTGCTGAAAGCATAAATCAAATAATCACAATTTATTTACCGGTAATTACTATTTGTTTTCTTTCTTGTTTATTTTTTTTAACTTCTACAACATTCATCTTGATTAAAATTTGGATAAAGGATATTTGTATTGAGAATTATACTTAATCTAATGCTAGAATGGTTTACACAATTTTTTTTCAACACATTAACCAATAGACCACTTTCATGTTTATTTCTTATCCCGACTTTGGCTCCGTTGTTATAACGTTTTCCACAAAGGGAAGTAACCTACTGACCCGACAGTCAGGTTTACGGTTCCATTGTAATAAGGGACAGCAGTAGATTTTGAATACATAGGTATCTATCACTGGACTAGGGGTAATATCTCGATTGTCTTTAAATAAATCATTTCAAGCTATTCGGGCACTTACCACAGTGAAAATCGTAACCGTTGCCAAAGAAAATATTTACTGACCGTCCTTTCCCTGATGAGACCGAAAACCAGAATGTCGGGTGTTAGCAAGTGACGTCCCTTTGAAAAACATGCTAAATTAGCAGTCATCCCGTAAATATGAAATTTGTCAATTGAAATTATTTAATTCATAGAGAATGTGCTTAGTTTTTTTTAAGTTATCAAATCACTTTTGCAGCAAATCTCTTTAACTATGCTATCTAATTTAAACATTTTCTTCCATAATTAACAGTTTAGACTTGAAATTTCAATGGACCTCTAACTCTGAAAGTCTCGTTGGAGAAGTATTGATATATTACCCTTGGGTGTCTGAGATTTCTTGATCCTGCGGTTTCACCTGTGCTTACGGGTACTACCGGTATATCTTTCACTCATGTAAGAAATTATGATTTTAAATGCAAATGTTATTTCTGCCCATTAACAACTAGTGGACCAAACTAGTCTGAGGAAGATGTCTTGTATCAATTTTATACTTGCCTTATTTGCAACAAAATTTCCTTTTGATTCATCA
>MJUU01063318.1:22295-37936 GCA_002080025.1 Modiolus philippinarum
GGCTAAAAAAAAAGGTGAATTTCATATTTGTATGATTTAGACAGAGTATTTTCATTTGAACCCTTGAGGAAAGTTCTTTCTTGAAGATTATATCATTATGTCCATACTTGTATTGTGTGCACACTTGTATTGTGCATACATGTGATAAGGTCAGGATGCCAATGCAGGAGATCTCCCTCCAAAAACCAGGAGATTGAGGGGTCAATGAGGGAGATTTTTTCAAGTTAATTTTAGCGGACGATTTTTACTCTTCGATGGTTCTAATAGTGTGTTATATGAGTACATAAAATGAAACAGATCAAACATGAACCATATTTTTATGATTTACTAAGGTTATTAGTCAACTGCTTATCAAATGCAATACCAGTTCTCAATGGAGAGATGTATAGTCTCAACCCTTCTCCTTCCCTTTGGCATTAACCAGCTGGCTCAGGGTTGAAATGAATTTAATTCATATTACATTTAATGTAACTATCCTATTTAGAGTAGTTTTGAAATTAAAAAATATTGGAATGTTTCTAATATTATTTCATTGAGTACACTAATATTTTTAAATTTGCAAATATTTAAACAATATGTAGTAAAATCCAATAAAAATTCTTAAAAGTGATGTAACTTTTCATTTCTGAAGAATAGATGATTTTAAGTAAAGGTAACACCGGAAAGTTTTTTTGGTCTATGTTTTACACACTATAAGGGGAAATAACTCTGGACATCACCATTCGAAGTTTTGACCTGGTTTATCCGTTTTACTTCTTGAAATTGTGACTACCAGGGCTTATAACATTAAACAATCAGTTTATTGTTTAATATATGTGTATTACATGTCCTAAATTCCTTAACTGGGCTTTCACATGCCACTTTGACTTATGTAAACATGGTGACTCGTAAAACAAAATGACGATAATTAAATCATGGCCATGTTGCTGGAGGCTATAAATGACACCTGTGATTATTTAAAACAACAAAATATCATTAATTACCTTTAAATTCAATGAGAAATCAACCATGCGCAACTGATTGACAGGCACTATAGGGTACACAACTGTTTACTTTTCACATTATTTTCAACAACTGAAATACGGGAGTTTTACAGCCAAATCCGTGAAGACAAATTTCAGGTCTTAAAAACGGGAGACTCCCGCAGGATCCGGGAGCTATCACATGTATGCAGACTGTGTCCACACCTGTATTGTGTCCACACCAATTTAAATTTGCACTTACCATATCGATCCAGGGTTCAATGAGTGGGGGTACATTTTGTTTGTATATATGGCTGCCATTCGGCGACATCTCGTTTTTTTTAACACAACACGCCTGAAATCGTTTGCTTTTGAAGAAAAATACATCCCCTTGGGACATTTTGGCGGTACTAGGCGACGTGTTTTCATCTCTAATTTTTATTTACTTGCTTTATTCTATGTTTATACGACTATTATGAACTCTAATTTTATCCTGTCAATTCTGGTCACAAATATTAAGAAGAAATAATGACCAGTTTAGACCAATATGTTGCATAGTCATTGTAAATATCAGATTGATACACATTCTAATTAAAAGTTCCTTGATAAGTTTCAAAGTGTCGTCCTTGTTCTTGTTGTTGAACTTTGTAGTAAGACTTTTCAAATGGTACTTAAATATTTGACCTCTTGAATGGTAAGTAATGAGGCTTTTTATCTCTCACATGTGCATTTCTTGTGATTATACCTCTCAGTTGTTTCCAGAATTTATAATGTTTATTCATTTCTGAGGGGCACGTAAATTACTGGTGTTGAAGATTTCTTCATAGCTGCTTTCTTGGGGCTTTGGTGTTCCATAAAACGCATCTTGTTTGTCACTCTCAATACATGTATTTTAAGTTTTGATTAAAGTAGGTTAAGGTAAGTAAGGATGAAGATGAAATAAGTTTTTATACCAGTACATTGTAATTTTGTCAGTTGGTCTGCTTTCTAATAGTCGCAAGGTTCGTCAGAATTTATAATTTATGTCAATAATCTTTTGTAAAATAATCTGCAGAGGCTTTAAAATGTGTTTTATTTGCAGCTGGAAAAAATCTGGGAATTCAACAATACAGAAGAATTATATGAGAATCTCAAGAACTTTCTGTTTAATTTATTCTTTAGGTATGTATGTTCGCGTATTGTGGAATGTAAGTGTTGAATCTTAATAAGAAAATAATACCATCATTGATTTGGTTTATTATTTGTACAGAAAATGAAATACTGTGGAAGTACTTTTAATCGTGGACATCAATTTTCGTGAATTTCATAAATATCACTGTTTCGTGGGCACTTAAATTTGTGGTTTCAAATTCCATAATTAAAATTCATTGGAAAAAAATGCATTTTGTTGGGAACTTAATTTCGTGGTTTAAGCAAACCACGAAATCAACGAAAATTGGAACCCCATGAATAATTGTACTTTCACAGTACATCAGATGTGTTTTAAATAGAAATATGCACATTTGCAGTAATTAGAAATGTTTGCATGTTTTTTATGCCCCTGCGACAATAAGTCAGGGGGCATATTGTTTTACCCATGTCCGTCCATCCATCCGTCTGTCCGTCTTCCGTCCATCCATCCGTCCGTCTGTCTGTCCGTCTTCCGTCCGTCCATCCATCCGAGGGGGTACATGGTTTGTCCACGCAACTCCTCCTACAGTTTTTATGCCAGAAAGTTTTTATTTTGCAGATCATTTGTACATATATTGAAGATGTGCATGTGATAAGGATTTTGATTTTGGTGCATTTTTGTAAAAATATACATTGTTGAACTTAGTCTTTTTTGCTGATTTTTCATAGAGGGTACATACTGATTTTTCATAGAGGGTACATACTTTGTCTGCGCAACTCCTTCTATAGTTTTAATGCTAGGAAGTTTTTATTTTGCATATAATTTGTACCTATGTTGAAGATGTGCATGTGGTAAGGATTTTCATTTTGGTTAATTTTTGTCAAAATTATACATTGGTGAACTTAGTCATTTTTTAGTGATTTTGTGATAGAGGGTACATAGTTTGTCCGTGCAACTCCTCCTACAGTTTTGATGCTAGGAAGTTTTTAGTTTGCAGATCTTTTGTACCTATATTGAAGATGTGCATGTGGTAAGGATTTTGATTTTGGTGAATTTTTGTCAAAATTATACATTGTTGAACTTAGTCATTTTTTGGTGATTTAGTAATAGAGCGTACATAGTTTGTCCGCGCAACTCCTCCTACAGTTTTGATGCTAGGAAGTTTTTATTTTGTAGATCTTTTGTACCTATATTGAAGATGGGCATGTGATAAGGATTTTGATTTTGGTTAATTTTTGACAAAATTATACATTGTTGAACTTTGTCATTATTTTGTGATTTAGTAATAGGTGTACATAGTTTGTCCACGCAACTCCTCCTACAGTTTAAATGCTAGGAAGTTTTTATTTTGCAGATGATTAGGGCCCCACATCGAGATGCGGGTGCCCTATAGTTTTCACTTTGTCCGTCTGTCCGTCTGTCTGTCCGTCTGTCCGTCTGTCAGTCAACAATTTTTTCCGTCACAGATTTCTTGGCTTCTATATGTGGGAATGATTTGAAATTTGGTCTGAAGCTTGGAAATGATGAGTTGTATTGTGTAAGCAATTTTCAAGTTAATCGGACACCCACTTCCTGTTTGCCGANTTCGGTTCTATTTTTTTTTTCAAAAATATACATTGTTCAACTTTTAATTTTTTGGTGATTTAGTAATAGAGGGTACATAGTTAATCTGTGCAACCTAGAATAACATGTGTTTAGCGGGGCATCATATGTGTCTTACAGACACAAATATTACTAAAATTCAACCTTGTGCGGGGGCATGTCATCCTCTAGTATTTTTTTGTGTATAAAATTAAAACATATCAGTTATTACAATGTTGTTAGGAGAGGGGTATACTGTTTTACCCTTTTCTGTCTGTCCATCCGTCCGGAACAACTTTTGTCAAGGATTTCTCGGCTTGTGTATGTATTAATGATTTGATATTTAGACTGAAGCTTTGGTATGATGTGTTGTACTGAGTCTCCCCTTTTCAAGTTTGTAACTCATCTACTTCCTGTCTGACGAAAACTTTGATTTTTTCCCATTTTTGCCATATATTGAAATTTTTCATCAAGGATTTCTCGGCTTGTGTATGTATTAATGATTTGATATTTAGACTGTAGCTTTGGTATGATAAGTTGTACTGTGTCTCCCCTTTTCAAGTTCCAAATGGATTCAGTATTCATTGAGACGGGGTGTAACTGGCTGCCATTCGGCGACAGCTCTTGTTTTATTTGAATAATAAATAGATAAGATTAATAGTAATTAATGTCAATTATTAACTTTATTACTTAACAGTAACATTGGTGGTCTTCATATTTAATGGAAATCTATAAATTTTTAGAAGAGCAATTATGGATCATTATGGTATTTAGAAATAAAATGAAATAAGATAAAATTGTTTGTTTCTCAAGCCCCTACCTTGTCTGCCAAAAGTGGCTGAGTCATAACTTTTTTTCCTGAAACCACCAATCTTTTTTTGTGCAAGTGTAATTTAAAAATCCTAAGTGTTTGTTCAAATATCTTAATAATTAAGCTATGATACATATATATCAAAAATTTGTCTTACAAATGAAATCTAAATAAGATTTCTGTGAATGTGATATCCAAGAAACAATAAGATAAAAAATTATAAACTGTCTGCCCACATCAAACTCAAAATAAAAAGTCTTAAATTATAAGAAACACACTTTATTTTGAATATCCTAATTTGCTTACTTTTAGTAAATGATTTCTGATAGAAACACTCTTTCTATCTATGATATCTTGATTGTATTTTTGATTCAGAAAATTTGTGTTTTTGTTTTATTATCCTTCATTATTTATTGTACTGGTTTCAAAATCTGAATATTAATTTTTATGTCACTATATGTATGTATATGACTGCTTTTCAGGAGTCTTTTAGTTAATGCAAAGGATAGAAGACTGGTGATATGTGAATCGATGTTGTGTCCTTCCCAGCTTAGGGAAACACTTGCCAAAGTTTTGTTTATACATTTTGAGGTAGATATATATATATATAATGTACCTTACATTTGTACCAATCCAAAATTTAGTACAGATCATACAACAAATCCAATGAAATTATATGTCACATACAAGCTACCTTGGTTATGATTTCACTTTAAAGACCTGTTATAAGCATTTCTTTTGTTATTCAAAACACTTTAATTCTTGTAAATGCCTTGGAATATTCCATCTCTCTTTTGTCTTTCCTTTGATTCTCTCGATTTTGAAACACTTTAACTGATAATTTACCTCAAATTATTTACTTACCCCGAATTATTTACCTCATTAGTTTTTATGCATATTCATTTATATATATGCTTAACTTTGACCTTCCGTTATGTTTCACCTAAATACATGTATTAGATGAAGTTTAAGTTTCATGTGGGAAAAATTTCCAGGTCCAAGGATCAAACCTGCGCTACCTTTGTGTAATATCAAGATGATCAAATGACTTATAAATCGTCGTGACTACTATCGCAAGTTAATGAACAGATGTAAGAAAATATATTTAAAGTGACAACAGAACGATAACTCGTGTAATTTTTAAAAACAATGTAATTGGTATTTATATAATTAAAAGTAAGCAAATATCTAAAACAAGATCAATATACAATGTAAAAGGAAACTTTTTTGTATGAAGAACAAAGAATACATTTATTAACTAGTAGATATATGTAGCCTAAATAAACTGATTTAAATAAACATGAGCAGAAGATTCTATTCCAATGGCGGGATGTCAGCATTTAGTTTTAGATATATACCTTTTTGTATTTTTCATATTCGGCGGTATTTTTTTTTATATTCAAGGCCTTTAAGTTAGTTACAGTATGTTTCATAGTAATTAATTGAATTAAAGTGCTTTGTAAGAAAAGGGATGGTTAAAACGCCTTCGGGCTTTTACTATTACTTATGGCATAAAATTATAAATGCATGTTGGTTTTCATACCGTTCTGTTATACTAAAACAAAAGTAAAAAATCTTAAGTTATTTAAATGTTAGCATTTTAAAAAAATGTATTTACCACATAGTCTGCTTATTTCTGAGAAATGAGAAATGAGCTCTATCAATAATAAGGCATTCAATATACAGTGGAACCCCCTTAATCTGGACCCTCTGGAAACCAGATTCCTCTAGAAATTGAACGATTGGTTTTGGTCTAGAATTTTTACCTAAAATTGCATCTGAAAATTCCAAATTCTGGATGCATAGATTTGTCCAAAAAGTGTATTTTCTAGTCAAATTCAGCTCTGAAGACCAGACAAAAATTTTGTGGAAAGTAAAATCTACAAAGTTTATTTGCTGTGTCACAAGTTTGTCAAAATCTACATCAATAGATAGGCATATATCAACAGATAATGGCCGGTCTTGATTAAAATGTACAAAAATGTAAGAAATCATACTAAAATAATTGCCTCAAACCTTAATTGTCCTAAGGAACAATATCTTGCAATTCCTAGTCTCGATCTTCGGATTTTCCAGAACCTTCAGAAATCGAGACCTCTTAAATTGGACCTATTTCTTTTGTCCTTTCAGATGCCGGTTTTCAGAGGCTTCCACTGTGTATTGTATAATTGCATGATAAAAATTCCTATGTTTTCACTTGAAATTTTCTGGACATTTTAAAATTTTCTGTATTTATTTAATGTTGGTCGTCCATCAATATGATAACTTTTCAGTATTCTCAGAAATGGAACCAAATGAAATCAGCTTCCTGTGTGATACCAGTCTGCAGGTGTTTTGAATTTTTTTAGAATTTAAAATCAAGACAATCAAGACAATATGTTTTGCATCTTCAGAAGATATCATAAAAGTATTTTAAAAATCTTGAATATTGTGTAAATGTATATATAGCTTGCCATGTTCAATAATTAAATATATTTACAGGTTGCATCAGTCATGTTTGGATGTAATCATCTTTTATGTCTGTTAACATTGGGAACAAATACAGGATTAGTAATGGACGTAGGATATACAGAAACATTAGTCATACCTGTATCCTTAAATGCTATATTTATTTTGGTTTATACCTGTAATAAATTGATTTTATCTAAGGGATCTATTATTTCCCTACAGCAATACATCCATTTTCCAATTTTTACATCTTTTGATACTTAACTCAAAGATTTTGTTCCCATTTTTCCAGTAATGCTATTATTTATACTATCCAAAAATGAGTATATATGCACATGTACTACTTTAGTACCATTGATTGGTTTATATAAAAATTACAGGAACATTTTACAAAAACAGCAATTTTCCTTTACAATGTATAAGGTATATGAAGGTATACCTGTCATTAAAGCATTACAAACCATTCCAGTGGCAGGTAAAGCAGTACATAGGTAAGTTAATACACTATTAGAGGCATTTTTATGCCTCGTCTACGATAGTAGGAAGGCATATAGTGTTTGGGTCTGGCCGTTCGTTCGTCCCTCCGCTGTCTGTCCCAAGTTAGGTTTACCCTCAGGTTTTTAGCTCACCTGGCCTAAAAGGCCATGTGAGCTTTTGTCTAACGTCTGTCTATCAACAATTTCAAAAATCTTCTCCTCTGAAACTGCAGGGCATATTGTAACCAAACTTGGCCAAAATCATCACCAGGGTATGCACTTTCAATTTGTGTTCGATTAGTCGTCTGGTCAAACAACATGGCTGCCAATGCTAAAAATAGAACATAGGGGTAAATTGCAATTTTTGGCTGATAACTCAAAAACCATTACAGATATTAAAAATCTGATGGAGGGTAAAAATGATCAGCATGATGAGATCTACCTACCATGCAATTTTGAAGAAAATCTGAAAACCCATCTAAGAGTAATAGCCATTTTTCCTTAAAATTTTCAAAGTTTTTGCTTTTTTTATTTTTTATTTTAAAAAGTGTAACAGATAGAGGTCAAGTGTACATTGCAAAAATGTTCAGTATATCAAAATCTACCCACCCTGAAATTATGAAAAAAATCAAAAAACCCTTGTAGGAGTTATTGCCCTTTTTTCACCGAATTTTTAAAATTTTCTAATTTTTCGTCTGTTATTTCCAAAACTATAGATGATGACGGTAAAGTGTAAAATGATACTGTGGCAACTTCAAAACTGGTGTTGAAAATTGTTCGTTGACCGCCATTTTCAAAATGACTGCCAAAAAAAGGTGGGAAAATTCAAGGTTGTCCGATTCAAATAAAATTTGGTTTCCAAATAGATATTGATGTCGCAACTTCAAAATTGATGTTAAAAATAGTTCTTTGACTGCCATTTTCAAAATGGCCGCCAAAAAAGGCTTGAAAATTCAACATGGTCCCATTTCAATAAAAGTTGGTTTCCAAATAGATATTGAAGTTGCGACTTCAAAACCAGTGTTGAAAATTGTTCGTTGACCGCCATTTTCAAAATGGCCACCAAAAATCAATAAAATTTGGTTACCAAATAGATATTGATGTCGCAACTTCAAAACTGATGTTAAAAATTGTTTGTTGACTGCCATTTTCAAAATGGCCACCAAAAAGGCGGGAAAATTTAGCATTGTCCGATTTCAATAAAATTTGGTTTCCAAATAGATATTGATGTTGCGACTTCAAAACCAGTGTTGAAAATTGTTCATTGATCGCCATTTTCAAAATCGCCACCAAAAAAGGCGGGAAAATGCATCATTTTCTGATTTCAATGAAATTTGGTTACCAAATAGATTTTGATGTTGCTACTTAAAAACCGGTGTTGAAAATTGTTTGTTGACTGCCATTTTCAAATGGCTGCCAAAAAAGGCGGGAAAATTCAGCATTGTCTGAATTCAATGAAATATGGTTTCAAAATAGATATTGATGGCGTTACTTAAAAATATGGTGTTAAAAATTGTCATTGACGGCCATTGATGTCTCGACTTCAAAACTGGTGTAGAAAGTGGTCCTTAACAAGAACATTTTTTGTCAAAAAAGCCCAACAAAGAAATATATAGTAAAATATGATCAGACTTTAAATACACTTCAAGATATTTGTGGTGTTAGAGCAACCAAAGTTGGGGAGACTGACGTTCAACTGTATAACTTACAATGTTAGCTTGATTGTGTCAAATGAAAGCCAGATGAGCAATACAGTCTCCTGGGAGCCTCTGGTTTCTGTGAAGGATGTATTCTATTTTCATGAAACTTTATATAAATGTACATTAGGGTATAAATAAACAAAAATCATAATAGAAATTTATCCATGCTACCAACTTCATGCTTCACTGATCATGGAAAAAAGAGAGATAGTTTGAGGTTTATTCATAGGTTTATGTTTCTTTTCTGTGAAAGATGTAATGAAGCTGTTATTAAACACCAATAAAATTAAATACCCATAAGGTTATAATTTAACAAAAATCATAATAAATATATATTCATGCAACCAACTTCATGCTTCACTGATGACGAAATAAAGCAATGTTCAAAACAGCTGCGAGGCAGGGCATTGTGTCTGTTAGACGCATATTCTTGTTTTTGTAACAAAAAAGAAAATATTTGATCTTGCATCTCAAAACAAAATACTCTGGCACCCCACATGTCAGTGTTTTATTATGAGAAAACTTTAAGATACAGTCGAACTTTGATGTCTCGAACACCCAAGGGACCAATGAAAACGGTTCGAGCCAGAGGGGTATTCGAGATATTGAGGTCGTACAACATTTGAACTTGAAAAAAAGGGACCACCAAAAGGGTTTGAGATATCCATGGTATTTGAGTTATTGCAGTTCTAGCCATCAAAGTTATACTGTAGTACATCTGCATCATCATTATACAAGGAACATTCCATGACAGTTTCCTTAGAATCGTTTGGTTAATCTAGGAGGACCGACAGACACAAAAAGTGTGATGGACAAACACAACCATCAATATCTACTAGCTTCTCTTTTAAAGCAGTCTTACAAGAATAGCACATAATTTCTCAATTGAGGTTTTTAAATAATTGTAACAAAAATTACAGAGAGGTACAAATTACAGATATTCGGCCATATTAAACTGAAATTAAGTTAGTCTCAAATTAATTGTCAATATTTGTACAACAGGAGAATAGAGGATCTGTTAAAGAATACTGCAACAATAACAGTAGATGATGGGAAAACAAAACCTGTATCTGAGTTCGCTGGTAAGTTTATGTAAAGAATGAAAGATTTATGGAAGTATGTTAATTTGACCGTTTAGTTCGATCAATTTTGTTCTTTTGGCACACACATTGTTGTAATGTTTCTAATGTTATATGATACAGATTGTCAGAATGTTTTTATGACGAAATTTTTGTCAGAATTATGTCTCCTCCCTCTCAAGCACCGTATGGGAACGACACTGGATATTGGTACTACCGAAGCGGACAATTGATATTACTTTAGCATGAGTGAACATGAAAAATTGCACTTTTGTTATATTTCTTATTAATATTTGTGACCAGAAATGTGAGGCCCTCATAAACATATTTACAATATAAAACTTAAATAATATACAAAGAATAAATAGCATGATGTACAAATACGATGATATACATGAAAATTAAGGAATTAATCAAGAATACTTGTACATTTTCTTAAATTCAAGAACTAATCATTTACCGATAAAGCATTCCAACATTTAGGACCACTGTATGAAAAGTTCTGTCCTAGTGTTTGGAAGTAATAAAGTTTCTATTGATTTAGATCTTGTATTGTAAGATGTAGAAATATTTTTGAGTGGTCTTAGGAGATTTTGAATATATAATGGAGCTAAATTATTTAATGACTTGTATATTAAAAGACATTTGTGATAATCAATTCTTTTATCAAATTCTACAATGTGAGTTTCTTTAGGGCTTACATATTTCACATGTTGTTCCTTTCAACTGATACCAGAATATTTCACAATTGCGGCTTTGGAGAGAGTACTTCAATTGTCAACGTCACAGTGACAGAAAATAGATTAATAATTTCATCAAAATTTGGCTACACATTATGAGTCAAAAAGTTTGAATCGGATTCTAATGAAACTTGCATATATTGTTGGGTACCTTATGCAAAGCCAAATTTAATGTTGGATCCTATAGGAACATATATTTTGATCATATTCTCCAAATATATTGGAGCATTTTGAACCAAATAACACTGAAATGGTGTATGGAATATCTTCTACAAATATTGGCAATTTTGTTCTGACTTGTTAAAACATGATGGTTTATGCAGAGCATTATTTGACTCTACTAGACAAAATTGTTTTGATAATAAATGCATAACATTTCTTTAATGAAGTATATAAAGACTGGACTATCTTACTAGGAAATTTAGACTAGTTAGCAGTCAGCAATGTACCTTTAAAACGTCTGTATGGCACCAAGGGAAGGCACTTTTACTTTGAGCAATTCAAAAGTTTGATATTGGTGTTCAAGGCATTGAGAGTCTTCATTTGCTCCTGTGAGATGCCCAGACTGCTAAGTGACTTCTTTTGGTACCATACATCTTTTGGTACCATATATGTTTTAATTAACAGCCCTCAGGCTTATGTGAATACCAAGTTATAAAAATTGTTTTGACTTAATGTATAAACTACATTGTATTTTAAGTCATCAAAATAAACATAGATATGCAATACACTACGTGACTTTTTAAAATTTATTTCTTTGCTTTTATCAAACAGATTGTGTAACTGAAGAACTACTTGAAGATATCAAAGGTACTGAAGTTTTATTACATACTTAAATATGATTGGTCTAAAGTAACTAAGTGTCTTTAGATCAAATTAGAATTAGAAATGTATTCAACTATGGAATGTTAGATCAAATCCTTAATAAAAAAAAATCTTTTAAAATCCTTTTGCAATAGTTTAATTTTAGCCATATTTAATGACTTATCAAGCCAAAAGAGCTAGAATTCACGAAACTTTTGGCTGTCAGTTATCGCTTATCTTTAGAAACAAAAAGTGGAATTGACACCAATGTCTCAAATGCACTTCTTGGTATTGAGGCTGACAAGGAGCAAGACAGTACAATGCACAGAATATTGTATTGATTTTAAAATATCATATATTATACACATGTAGATCTATAACTATTCTACCATGCCCAAAGATGGAAAAGGAATTTCTGAGATATCTTATGCAAAATGATGTTTCAGTTTCAAAAAAACAAAAAAATGCAAAAAAGGAAATGAGGTGTAAAGATGTTATTTGTGAGTGGTTTTTAGTGCATTTAATAATCATTGTAGAAATTGTACAATTGCATGTTACAGGGGCACTAAACAATGGTACATGTATTAAGTGAATAACAATATTTTGTAAATTGATTTGATTCTTTGAAATTTGGATGAATTTATTATTTTGCAGTTCGTTGTTGTTTTGTTACAAACTTAAAGAGAGCCAAGCAAATACAAGCTGTAACAATGAGAGGAGAAGATAAAAGCAAGGTAGATAATATATACTGAGGAAACTGTCTAATCTGAAAAAGTGGGGACTGTCAAAATATAGCAGATTATCCAGGATGTCAGTATACTTTTGTTTAAAAATACAGTTGCAGAAAGTCTTATAGACCAAAAATTATGTCAGATTACTCTGTCAGATAAGATAGATTTCTTTGTACTTGTCATAGAACTCAGGTTTCCAGAAAAACAAGTGCACTGTAATTATCAGAAAAATCAGGTGTCAGATTATACAGGTTTCCCTGTTATATCAGAAAACTCAGATGTTAGATAAGACTGGTTTCACTATAATTGTCAAAATCTGTGGTGTCAGATTAGTCATGTTTTACTGTAATGGTGAAAAAATTTGGATGTAAGATTATAGATGTGTCACTATACTTATCTGAAATCTCAGGTGTCAGATAAGACATTTTTCGCTGTTACTGTCAGAAAACTAAGGTGTTGGTTATACTAATTCCACTTTACTTGTTTGAAATCTCAGATTTCAGAAATGGCAGATTTCACTGTACTTGTCGGAAAACTCATTTTTCACATATCAGAAATTATAAGTGTCGGATTAGACAGGAATCACTGTATTTGTCAGTATCCAGATGTCAGATTAGAAAGGTTTTTATAACCCGCCACTTGTAGTAGTGAGGTATTATGTGATACCCTCAGTCGTGTGTCTGTCCGTCCGAATGGCCGTCCCCCAAAGGTTTCCGACTGATAACTAGTGTTGTCTCCAAATTTGGTATGTAACTTGTTTGCCACAAAACTCAGGCCAAGTTCGATTTCATGTTCAGAGGTCCAAGGGTTTCGGAAACTTTGAAATTTTATGAATTTTAGAGTTTCCGACTGATAGCTTGTGAATGAAATAATATATTGTCTTCAAACTTGGTATGTAAGTTGTTTGCCACAAAACTCAGGCCAAGTTCGATTTCAGGTTCAGAGGTACAAGGGGTTCTGGAGTTATGCCCCTTGAAACTTTGAAATTTAGTTAATTTTAGAGTTTCCGACTGGTAGCTTGTGAATGAAATAATATATTGTCTTCAAACTTGGTATGTAACTTGTTTACTGCAAAATTCAGCCCAAGTTCAATATTTGGTTCAGAGGTCCAAGGGGTTCTGGAGTTATGCCCCTTGAAACTTTGAAATTTTGCAAATTTCAGGGTTTCTGACTGATAACTCCTGAATGAAATAACATACTGTCTTCTAATATGGTATGTAAGTTGTTTACTATAAAACACAGGCCAAGTATAATTTTGGCTTCAGAAGTAGACAGGGATCTGGAGTTATGCATCTTTAAACTTTGAAATTTTGTGAAACATGGCTGGGTATCATGTAATGCACCATTACTATTTTTCTGTAATTGTAAGAAATCTTCAGTGCCAGAGAAACATTTCACTGCAATTGTCAAAAACTCAGGTTACAAATAACACATGTTTCTCTGTACTTGTCACAATCTAAGGTGTTGGATTAGACAGGTTTCTCTGTACCTGTCACATTCTAAGGTGTTGGATTAGACAGGTTTCTCTGTACTTGTCACAATCTAAGGTGTTGGATTCGACAGGTTTCTCTGAACCTGTCACATTCTAAGGTGTGGGAATAGACAGGTTTCTCTATAGTTGTCACAACCTAAGGTGTATCTTTAGACATGTTTCTCTGTACTTGTCACAATCTAAGGTGTTGGATTAGACAGGTTTCACTGTACTTGCCATGAAACTTAGTTGTCAGATGAAACAAATTTGGCTGTTATTATCAGAAAACTCAGATGTTAGACAGGTTTCACTGAAAATGTCAGAAATTTCATATGTCAGATCATAGAGATTTTACTGTAATTGTCAAGATTACACAGGTTTCACTGTACTTTTGAGAAAACTGAAGGGCATGTCAGGATTGACTGTTTGCCAATACTTTGATTTTTATACCCTGCCACATGTAATGGCGAGGTATTATGTAATACCCTCAGTCGTGTGTCCGTCGGTCCATCCGTCTGTCCCCCGAAGGTTTGCGACTGATAACTTGTGAACGAAATAACATACCGTCTTCAACTTTGGTATGTAAGTTCCTTACAACAAAACTCAGGCCAAGTTCGATTTGGGGTTCAGAGGTCCAAAGGGTTCTGGAAATATGCCACTTGAAACTTTGAAATTTTGTGTATTTTAGGGTTTCCGACTGATAACTTTTAAACAAAATAACATACTGTCTTCAAACTTGGTATGGAAGTTGTTTACCACAAAACTCAGGTCAAGTTTGATTTTGGGTTCAGACGTCCAAGGGGATCTGGAGTTATGCCAATTGAAACTTTGAATTTTTGCCAATTTTAGGGTTTCTGACTGATAACCTGTTAACGAAATAACACAAGGTCTTCAGACTTGGTATGGAAGTTGTTTACCACAAAACTCAGGTCAAGTTTGATTTTGGGTTATGCCAATTGAAACTTTGAATTTTTGCAAATTTTAGGGTTTCCGACTGATAACTTGTGAGCGAAAAAAATAAAAGGTCTTCATACTTAGTATGTTAGTTGTTTACTATAAGATTCAGGTCAAGTTCGATTTTGGGTTCAGAGGTCCAAGGGGTTCTGGAGTTATGCCCCTTGCAACTTTGAAATTTTGCCAATTTTAGGGTTTCTGACTGATAACTTGTAAAAGAAATAACACAAAGTCTTTAAACTTGATGTGGAAGTTGTTCATCACAAAACTCAGATCAAGCTCGAATTTGGGTTCAGAGGTTCAAGGGATATTAGAGTTATGCCCCTTGAAATTTTGTGAATTTTAGGGTTTCCGACTGATAACTTGTGAACGAAATAATACAAGGTCTTCAAACTTGGTATGTAAGTTGTTTACCACAAACCTCAGGTATAGATTGATTTTGGGTTCAGAGGTCCAAGGGGTTCTGAAGTTATGTCCTTTGAAACTTTGAAATTTTGCACATTTTAGGGTTTTGTACTCATAACTTGTGAATGAAATAACTTACTGTCTTCAAACTTGGTATGTAAATTGTTCACTATAAAACGCAGGCCAGGTATAACTTTGGGTTCGGTGGTACACATGCCCCTTTTAACTTTGAAATTTTGTGAAATGTGGCGGGGTATCATGTAATGCACCATTACTATTTTTAGCTCGCCGGGACGAATGTCCGGAGAGCTATTGTCATACCGTCGGCGTCGTTGGCGTCGGCGTCAGCAAAACTTTAACCTGGCTTG
>MJUU01063318.1:55372-74386 GCA_002080025.1 Modiolus philippinarum
GGGGGGGGTATGCAGATGCTTGGTAACACAGGAGTAACAAGTACAGATACTGATAGAATTCCACAGAATATTTCATTTTAGAATGTTTTCATTTAGCTTGGGTTTGGTATACAAATGTAGTACCGGTACATTAAAAAGAAAGTAATGCTGTACAGTGGCCAAATGGAAAATCAGTAAATAGATTAAACAGTGAAGTTACCCACCAAAAGAGGGTAACAAACCAATAGATTAAACATTAATAAAAGATAAACCTCCAAGGAAAAACATGTAATACTGAAAGATAGGAAAGCAAACATTTAGGGTATACATTCTTTGGGTAGAATTTACTTTGCCAGTCCCTGGAAGTTACAAATGTCAACAATTGACGCGCATGTCTTGTGAACTCTCTGATGTTGCTACACAGAAAACTATTCTCGGCCATCATTTGTATCCACTTTACGTTGTAAATATGTCTTCATAATCGGATTATATACACATTTGGACTTTAAAACACATCGTGAGATTCAAAACAAGCCAAGGCTTCGCCGCTGGCTTTTGAAGCTTGAGAACCCGCGGATCGTTAAAAAAATATACTCGTCATTATGCTGCATCATACTGGAAATCGTCAAGACTGTTAGCATGGTTAAGGTTGGTGGTATTGGTGATGTCTTCCAAAGCTATTCTGAGATTTTTAGGTGCTGCTGGAGATATCTATGCTTATAGGTTTTAGATTTTTAGGTAAAAAGTTTTGATTTCAGCGATTCAGGATTGTAGATTTTGCAAATAATGTCCACAAATTTTAGAAAATGGTCTGGCTTTTACATAGCAATTTTTGGGAGAAGTAATAGTTATACAGTGGTTTTTGGTAACATTGGAAATAAATAATCTTTGAGGGCTTGCCAAGAACATTTATTGGGCTCTGCGTATGCTTCACGAGTCCAGAACAACAAGTTGACAGAATGATCTACCTCCAAATCAGATTAATTGAGTAAAAATTGGATACTGATTTTTGGCTGGGTTGCACAGAGTGCAAATCTGGCTAATAGTATGGTGAATGTCGGGCGGGCGGGGAAAATAGGGAACCTATTTTGTGAAATCAACACCTCCTACAGTTTTCAACCAAGATCTTTGAAACTTTACAGAATGTTTCTATATATATTGAAGATATGCACCTGACTTTATGGCATTATTTCGGAAATATTTTCCTATTTTTCCGGACTTTGGAACTTAGTCATTTTTCATCAACATTTTCAAAAGAGGGTACCTATTTTGTGAAATCAACTCCTCCTTCAGTATTTAACCTAGAGCTTTGAAACTTTAAAGAATGTATCTATATATATATATATATATAATCATCTCAAAACAAAGCAACAACAACAACATTCCTAACATACTGGATCTTAAAAGATACACACTTCGTGAGAATAATAAAAGAAGGCAGTAGACTGAAGTGAACAGTACACACATTTAAAAGTTGATATTTCACGACCTAACCGGCTCTTTATCAAAACACAATAAAAAAGTAAAAATACAGTGAAATAAAACCTATTTACAAAGACTATACTACAAAAAAAATAAAGTATCGACAGCTACATCATGGACGCTGTTAACTACAAATGTAACATGAGAAGGGGAAAAAATAATTTTGTCAGTGTCTGTACATTGAATCTTTCAAAATTCTTATTACTCTAACGGCTATAGAGCAAAAAAAAAAAATACAAAATACAAAATGGGTAGGGGCGGGAAATTTAGGCTTTGGTTCTCTAAGCTTTTATGTTCATGCTAGATTTAAGTTTTTGCATCCAAAATCGTTCTTTTGCCTGTCTTTGGGTCTCGTTCCAAGATCTATTTTGGTCAATGGCCACAACCTGCATGTCAGTCCAGCTATGTCCAGTGGTGTTAAAATGGATCGCTGTAGCCTGTGATTGTTCTTTTTTCTGTATGTGATTGCGATGTAAATTGATGCGAAGATTGAGGGAGTTCTTTGTTTCACCAATATACTGCTGTTGACATACGGAGCATGTTATCATATATATATTACATTTTCAGATTTACAGGATAGATTTCCGAAAATTTTGTAAGTTTCCCCAGTTGCTGAGCTTTTGAAAGTTGATGTTGTGGCACTGTATTTGCAAAGAAGGCAACGTTTATCTAGACAGGTCTTAAATTGTCCTATTTCTGGTGATTTAAGTTTTGCTCTTACGAGCATGTCCTTCAAGTTCTTGGGTCGTGGGAATGAAACAAGTGGGGGTTCAGGAAAAAGGGATTTCATTTTAGGTGATACATGAAGCGCTTTCATGCAGTCCCGCGTAATGGGCGACAGATCTGAGAGTCGTGGATGGAAAGTTGTAACGAAGGGGATGCGTGAGTTTTTATTCTTTTTATCTCTGTATTGCAATAACTGTTTTCTTTCTAAAATAGCAACACTATCAATTGTTTTTATACGACCGCAAAAATTTTGCGGTCGTATTATGTTATGGCGCAGGCGTCGGCGTCGGCGTCTGTGGCCAGCATAACTTTGTTTCTAGTGGACGGATCATCTTCAAATTTCAGTATGTGGTTTCTTGGCATAATGGCTATCCCGGGTTTTAATTTCGGGTTTATGGCCCCACCCGTCTTAGAGAAAGGGGCCAAAAAGGGGTAAAATTGGGTATTTTTGTGTCTGTGGACAGCATAACTTTGGTTCCAGTGAACAGATCATTTTCAAATTTTAATATGATGTTTCTTGGCACATGCTTTAGCCCGGGCTATAATTTTATGTTCCTGGCCCCGCCCGTTTTAGAAAAAAGGGCCAAAAGGGGTTAAATTGGTTGTTTTCACATATTTGACTGTAGAATCTTTATTATTTATCGGATTTTGATGGGGTTTCTTTCAGTAAACTCCTTAGAAAATTTCCAATCTGGAGTATGCCAACGGATTTNGGGGGCCAAAATCGTAAATTTACAGATAACCTAAAAAATTTATTTTTCGTCGGATTTCGATGGGATTTTTTTCTTTGGATTCTACTTGATGTAAGCTTTCAGAAGTATTTCAACAGATTTGACGTAGCTCTTGCCGTTCCCGAGCTATGAGGGGCCGAAGGGGGCCAAAATCGTAAATTTACAGATTACCTTAAATTTATTTTTCATCGCATTTCGATGGGATTTTTTTCTTTTACTTCCTCTTGATATAAGCTTTCAGCATCATGTCAATGGATTGGGCGTAGCTCTTACCGTTTCTGAGCTATAGAGGGTCAAAGAGGAATCATAAGGAGTCATAAGGGCTAATTTTTATTTTCCCTAGTTTGTGTCCAGCTAATTACTTGGTCAGTCTCCTTATTGCGTCCATCTTATTATTGTGTCAAGCTCTTTCCTATGTCCATACTCACTTTAAATTACACTTTTTCAAATTTCAGTGGACGACATGCTGCGGTCGTATCATGCTGCGCTCGGCGTAGCCCTTTATTTGCACTTTGTGTGCTTTGTAACCTCTGTTGACTAATTGCTCTTTAAGCTCTCTGCTCCTCTTGTTAAATGTTTGGTCATCCAAGCAGATCCGACGTAGACGGGTGGAGAGACTATGCGGGATCGCATTAATACAATGTCTAGGATGACAACTGCTGGGTAGCAGATATGCATGTGTGTCGGTCGGTTTAGTATGCAAGTCAAACCTTATTTTTCCGTTGACTAGTGTTGAAGTCGTATCGAGAAATGCGTTGGAAATTTCTGACACATTAACGGTAAATTTAATAGATGGGTGAAAATTGTGTATAAATTCAATGAATTCATCAAGATGGGGTTTAGTATCTGTCCATTTCATCTCGATGTCATCAATGAAACGGAGCAAATACAGTGCCACAACATCAACTTTCGAAAGCTCAGCAACTGGGGAAACTTACAAAATTTCGGAAATCTATCCTGTAAATCTGAAAATGTAATATATATGATAACATGCTCCGTATGTCAACAGCAGTATATTGGTGAAACAAAGAACTCCCCCAATCTTTGCATCAATTTACATCGCAATCACATACAGAAAAAAGAACAATCACAGGCTACAGCGATCCATTTTAACACCACTGGACATAGCTGGACTGACATGCAGGTTGTTGCCATTGACCAAAATAGATCTTGGAACGAGACCCAAAGACAGGCAAAAGAACGATTTTGGATGCAAAAACTTAAATCTAGCATGAACATAAAAGCTTAGAGAACCAAAGCCTAAATTTCCCGCCCCTACCCATTTTGTAATTTTTTTGGTTTTTTTTGGGGTTTTTTTTTTGGTTTTTTTTGTTTTGTTTTTTGTTTTTGTTTTGTTATATTAACATATTTTGCTCTATAGCCGTTAGAGTAATAAGAATTTTGTAAGATTCAATGTACAGACACTGACAAAATTATTTTTTCCCCTTCTCATGTTACATTTGTAGTTAACAGCATCCATGATGTAGCTGTCGATACTTTGTTTATTTTTTTTGTAGTATAGTCTTTGTAAATAGGTTTTATTTTATTGTATTTTTACTTTTTAATTGTGTTTTGATAAAGAGCCCGATAGGTCTTGAAATATCAACTTTTAAATGTGTGTACTGTTCACTTCAGTCTACTGCCTTGTTTTTATATATATATATATTAAGATGTGCACCTGACTATATATATATTAAGATGTGCACATGACTTAATGGCATTATTTCCGAATTTTTTTCCTATTTTTCAAGACTTTGGAACTTGGTCATTTTTATCAACATTTTCAAAAGAGGGTACCTATTTTGTGAAATCAACTCCTTTTTCAGTATTTAACCTAGAGCTTTGAAACTTTACAGAATGTTTCTATATATATTGAAGATGTGCACCTGACTTTATGGAATTATTTCTGAAATTTTTCCTATTTTTCCAGACTTTGTAACTTAGAACCGATTTAATAAATCTGTCCCCACCGTCAGTTTGTGATGTGTATATCTTTTGTCAGCTTCTGTAGTAAAGAAAACACATTGTCATCAAATGTTGAATGGAACAGGCACGATATCGTGTACTTACATATACAGGGTAGCATTTTGTCATTTTTTTACAAAGGAACTGTCAATCATCGATACAGAAGCAAACAATGAATCAGTCACAACGCTACTGCATTTGATTGGTCAAGAAGGTCAGGTAGGGACACATTTATTGAATCGACCCTAGTCATTTTTTATCAACATTGTAAACAGAGGGTACCTATTTTGTGAAATCAACTCCTCCTACAGTTTTCAACCCAGATCTTTGAAATTTCTCAGAATGTTTCTCTATACATAGAAGATGTGCACCTGATTTTATGGAATTATTTTGGAAATTTACTCTTGAACTTCGTCATTTTTAAGGCAGGGTCTCTGCCTTCTAGCTGTTAGGTAAAGCCATCTTGAAAATAGTCTGTTTCATCCAGACTCTTACATTTAGGAGAATACTTTATGAAAAGAGTCCGAGTGATCCAGAAAAAACGCGTACGGCTTACCAGTTATTCATACGTAGGCACAAAAAATAATCCATTTATGTGGCAGTACTGTGTCCATTTCATGATCAACTACATCGTTTTATGTGTGTATTGTATTTATTTAATGCCTTTTAAAAGATACAATGTTTTTATTAATCTCAGAGGACCTAAATTGATATTCGAAATTCACGATTCGGTTCATTCATAAAAATTTCCTGTGGCGGGCAGTTTTTATGAATGGATACATAGTAACTTCTAGTTTCGCTGTTGTAACCAGAGTTGTTAACCCTCCCTCTCACCGTGAGGCTACCGGTTTCGGCAGCCAGTCTCACGTCTACCGATATGCCTCTGAAAGCTCCCGATATTAAAATTTTCTCTCAAAAATATTTTTTACCGTTACATCGGAAGTAAATATTGGCTGTTCCAATCACACCCTGCGAAGTAAACAAAGGCTGTTCCATTCACATCCCGCCTAACGAGATTACGCGAGAATCGATGACAAAATGGCGTCGCCTCCTCGAAAAGGGAAGATACAATTCAAAATTCCAAAATAAATGGATAAAAGAGATGGACTTTTTGAGCAAGAGTGATAAATATATACACGCAGTGTTTCTGTTGTGTGGCATAACCTTTTCCGTAGTGCACGGAGGATGAAATGACGTTGTTCGCCATAGAGAAACAGAGGGACACAAACGTAGTGCTCGACTTCGGACTCAAAATGCTGAAATTCTGTTTACATTATTCACAGTAACTTCGTTGTTTTGTTATTTGTAGCTGAGCACAACCTACCATTCTCAGTAGCTTGCACTGATGAGACATAAGTTGTCGAAATGCCCATATGTAGATAGTAAATTTACAGTGACTTTGTTATTGAGTTATTTAATCATATTCAAAAATAATGAAACTTAAGAACTAGATGACTTGACAGAGGAAGTGACAAAATTGGAAATATCAACATTAATTAAGCCACCGAGTTTACACTTGTACTCGGGATCGTACTTTGGAATACTTACATGTACGTATACCAACAAAGAGGAGCAAGACAATGAAATGTAAATAAATAGAGTTTTAAATAAATTGCCAACAACCCATATAAAAACTGAAAAGACAACCTAAACCAGGAAGGAAAATTTCGGATTTTAATTCTTGAAAAAATTAAATGTCAAGATTTCAACAAAACAGTAATAATTACAGAACTTCTGGAATACCCAGGAACCTGCCTTAACAGCATTCCATGCTTTGATTAGCTCACCTGGCTAATGCCAGGGTGAGCTTTTGCCATCACTTTGCGTCCGTCGTCCGTCCATCGTCCGTCCGTCCAGCGTAAACTTTTCATTCAAAGATCTTCTCCTCTGAAACTACTGGGCCAATTGGAACCAAACTTGGCAACAATAGTTCTTAGGTGGTCCCCTACATAAAAGGTCCGTACGATATCCAAGATGGCCGCCAGCAGGAAACATAGTTTTAACATTGGATCCTAAAAAAACACATATAAAGATCTTCTTCTCTGAAACTACTGGGCCAATTGCAACCAAACTTGGTCACAATATTCCTTAGATGGTCCCCTACAAAAAAGGTGTTTTTCAGGTCCGTGCATTATCCAAGATGGCTGCCAGTGGGAAACATAGTTTTAACATTGGACCCTATGGGAAAACACATTCAAAGATATTCTTCTCTGAAACTACTGAGCCAATTCGTTCCAAACATGGCCACAATAGTCTTTAGGTGGTCCCTTACAAAAAAGGTGTTTTTTAGGTCAGTGTGATTTCCAAGATGGCCGCCAGCGGAAAACATAGTTTTAACATTGGACCCTACGGGAAAACACATTGAAAGATCTTCTTCTCTGAGACTACTGAGCCAACTGGCATCAAACTTGGCCACAATAGTCCGTTGGTGGTCTCTTACAAAAAGGGTGTTTTTCTGGTCAGTGCAATATCCAAGGTGGCCAACAGCAGGAAACATGTTTTAACATTGGACCCTGTGGGAAAACACATTGAAAGATCTTCTTCTCTGAAACTACTGAGCCATTTGGCACCAAACTTGGCCACAATAGTCCTTTGGTGGTCCCTTACGAAAAAGGTGTTTTTCAGGACTGGGTTGCACAAACCTCAATTAAGGTTAATTTTTATGTTTAAATTTTAAGTGTAAATTAAATCCTTAACAAATTCAACCAAATTAATTTAGACTTAAAATTTAAACGTCAATTAACTTTAATTGACGTTTGTGCAACCCATGGATCCTATGGGAAAACACATTCAAAGATCTTCTTCTCTGAGCTACTGAGCCAATTGGCACCAAACTTGGTCACATTAGTCCTTAGGTGCTCCCTTACAAAAAAAGTGTTTTTTCGGGTTCACGCTATATTCAAGATTGCCGCCAGCTGGGAACATAGTTTAACATTGGACCCTATGGGAAAACACATTTAAAGATCTTCTCCTCTGAAACTACTGGGCCAATTGGAACCAAACTTGGCCACAATAGTCCTTGGGTGGTCCCTTGCAAAAAAAAATGTTTTTTCAGGTCAGCGTGGTATCCAAGATTACTGTCAGCGGGAAACAAAGTTTTAACATTGCACTTTTTGGGAAAAGATGTTCAAGAATCTTATTCTCTGAAACTGCGTAGCCAATTGGTACCAAACTTTGCCACAATTGTCCTCGAGTGGTCCCTTACAAAAAAGGTGTTTTTCAGGTTCACGCTATATCCAATGTGGCCGCCAGCAGGAACATAGTTTTTAACATTGGACCCTATGGGAAAACACATTCAAAGATCTCTCCTCTGAAACTACTGAGTCAATGGAATGAAACTTAGTCAAAATAGTCTTTATATGGACCCCTGAAAAGAAAAATGTTTTTTTTTTTTTTTTCAGGTTCCCACTTTACCCAAGATGGCTGCCAGCAGGGAACATAGTTTAACATTGGACCCCATGGGGAACCTTAACAGCGGTCTCCTCCCCTCAAACTAATTTTGCATATTGGAACTATAATTTAATTATATACATTTATATTGGCTCTTTAACATATAATGTCTATGTTTATCAAGGAGCAGGTGAGCGATGCAGGCTCTTGAGAGCCTCTTGTTTATCAACATATTCATCAGAGGGTACCTGTTTTGTGAAATCAACTACTAGAGTTTTCAATGCAAATCTTTTAAACTTCACAGATTGTCTCTCTATAAATTGAAGATGTGCACCTGATTTTAATATAAAAGAGTGTACTTACTTTGTGAAATTAAAGGCCCATTAAATGTCCATATTGAGGACCCTATAAAACAACACTTTACAGCTTGAAGCAACAGAATGCAACCAGGCCATTTGAGTCTTTGACCCATTTTGTGAAATCAACTCCTACAGTTTTCAACCTACATTTTTTAAACTTCACAAACTGTTTCTATATATATTGTAGATGTGCATCTCCCTTTTTGGCATTATTTTGAATTTTTTTTCCCTATTTGTACAGACTTTGGAACCTAATCATTTTTTATCCTAATTTTCAACACATGGGACCTTTTTTGTGAAATCAACTTCTCCTGGAGTTTTCAACCTACATCTTTGAAACTTCACAAACTGTTTCTATATATATATTATAGATGTGCACCTTCCTTTTTGGAATTATTTTGAAAATTTTTTTCCTATTTTTACAGACTTTGGAACTTAGTCATTTTTTATTGACATTTTCAACAAAGGGTACCTATTTTGTGAAATCAACTCCTACATTTTTCATCTCCTACCGATTGTTTCTATATATTTTGAAAATGTGCACCTGATTTTATAGAATTATTTCCAATATTTTTTCCTATTTTTCCTGGCCTATTAACGTAGTCATTTTTTATCAATATTTCCAACATATTCTATACACAGACCCATTAGGGAACCGACTAAACAACACTTTATAGCCAGAAGCACCAAGACGCAACCCGGCCATTTGAGTCTTTGACCCATTTTTTAATTTTTGGTACGGCCTACTCCTATATAGAGGAACTTACCGTTATTTCCCACACTTTTTTTGGGGACCGGTAAAGTAAATTGGTTCCCATTCTTTTTCAGTAGCATGCATAAAGTAAAGCCACTGGCAAAACATTGTTGTCTGATAAGTCATGTAAAAACAAATCGTCTTTGCTTGAGGTGTAGAATGTTGAACCTTGCATGATAACTTGTCTGATAACTCAGGTGAAACAATTGTAAGCATGATTCTATGTTGAAAATTGATACCGGTAGATATTGATACCTTTACAGTTTCTCTCATTTCTGTGAATTCATTGAATAAGACTGAATGATAATACAGGACTTTTGAGTCTTGTTCACTCAAGAAACAAATCTGTGATTATACAAAAAAAATCAATATATCAATACCTTGAGAGGGAATCACTAATTAATTAACTGATGAGCTAAGGGCGATTTATATTTAATCTATTTGTAGTGCTTCAGATTAATTGTTTTTTGTCAATTAAAATTTAATTAAATAATTGTCACGTAGGACAAATTATAAGTACTTTTCTATTTAATAAATAGTTTGTTTTTTTAGGTGGTACAATGTACATATTTATATTCAATAGTTCGGGAATCCAGTTTTCCTTCTAACTGGTATTTGAGGAGATGGTTTTTCACCTTCAATTACACGAGAGTTCCTATCTCGAAAGTAACGTAGTGGAGCTTAGTACAACAAAATTAAATTTAATGTCAGATTTGAATTGCCCTGAAGAGTCATTAATATGCATAGTATATATCATTAGTATTGATCAATGTGTGTACCATTGTTGATTATTTACTGGAATGCTTTATCTATGCCAATTTTATAGCATTTTATGGGGGCCTGGGTGGCAGTTAGTTTATCTGTACAATCACTACCCTATCACGTCCTCTGTATTGCAAGTTTGTGCCTTACTTTGTAAACCACAAAAAAATGGTGCATTCCAGTTTCAACAGTTTGCGATAACAATTGTCAGTTACCAGTTGTCAGAAGCCAGTGGTCTGGCCTCCTCATCAACTAAAACTGACTGCCACAATACAGCTGAAATCCTACTGATAGTGGCATTAAACCCCATAAGCAATTTTTTATTTGAAGTTCTAAAGTTTAAGCATAAGCTAATTATATATTATTGTGTATTTCAGGTGCAATGATGGGAGCATTGGAAACACTACCCAGTAAATCTGTAACTAGAGATCTGTATATAATTAATGGACATTTAAATGACTGGTGTTCAATATCACAAGAAAAACAATAAATTACATACTTTATTTATGACATTAGTGCAATATTTATTTGGTTGTTGAAAGGTGTATGAAGTCATGATATTTGTGCTTGTTTTAATTTTACAAAATTATGGTGTATTATGTTAAGAAACGAAGAGCAACTCAGTATTCCAGCCTTGATATATGAATTTGTTATTTTAACTGATAAGTTTGTGAAAGGGCATACTAAAGATTTTTCATTTCATATAAAAATGTGTTTTATGATGAAAACAATTTATCTTTCCAAATCATTTTGATAGATTTATCATCAATAAGTAAGGGATTTAACTTTTTTTACAGGACCCAAATTCAGATAAAATAACACAAGAAATATTAAATTAGAAAAAAAATCAAAACTTTAAGAACAAGGTGTTGACATAATACTTCAGAATTCAAAGGTGACAGAAGGTGTAATGAAAAGAGTTACGGGAAGGTAGATAGACACTAATATTCATATCCATGAGATTTTGTTTGAAGTCGGCACAATTGAACAACAAATCCTACTAATATGAAATCTGTAATAAAAAGTATGGGTCACCATGCTTGTTTTTGCTAGAATTGAGATCAAAGTTTGCCCATTTTAGCCATCTTTCACCAAAATTTACGTAAAATGCATGTGGAAAATATGGAAGGACATATTTCAGAACGTTTTATCCATGAGAATTCCATATATTTTAATATATAGATAGTTTATGATAATCAACTGGTTACAAGGAAAAAATGTAAATGTCACCATGCTTTAAACCGAGATATTTTACAAAGTGACCGGATTAAACATTATTTTCTGGC
Organism: Modiolus philippinarum; assembly: GCA_002080025.1. Taxonomy (NCBI): domain Eukaryota; kingdom Metazoa; phylum Mollusca; class Bivalvia; order Mytilida; family Modiolidae; genus Modiolus; species Modiolus philippinarum. Next base: position 66,807 of record MJUU01063318.1, read on the forward strand.
AAAGGGGGCTAATTTGCGGCAAAGTGGACAAAATATAACATTTCACACCTGTCATTCAATTATGATGTCACAAAATGAAAGCAGTCAAATAATTATTCCGGCCAGAAAATCAAACCTACCCCGGTTTCCAATTCTTGATTTTTATGCCCAGCCCACGAATGTGGAAGGGGCATATAGTGTTACCCGTGTCCGTCCTTCTGTCTGTCTGTCTGTACGACCCTACATCCGTATATCCTGTTAAGTTTTGCATTAAGGTCCATTTCTAAGAAACTGTAAGAGGTAGAACAATGATAATAGGTCAGTAGGTAGATTTTTGATAGTACTATAGTTCACTAGGTAGTTTGACTCTTTGACCTATATTTCATGCTTGAGTGACTCTGGTTCAGTTTTATGTTTAAGTCCATTTCTCAACAACTATACATTATAGGACAATGATATTTCATCAAATTAATTGCCTTGATGAGTACTACCCAAATCATTGACAATTAGGTGGCTTTGACCTATATTTTGCACTTCAGTGACTTTGGTTAAGTTTTGCGTTAAAGTCCATTTCTCAACAATTACACATTATAGGACATTGATATTTCATCAAATTAATTGCCTTGATGAGTACATCCCAAATCATTGACAATAAGGTGGCTCTGACCTAACTACACATTATAGGACACTGATATTTCATCAAATTAATTGCCTTGATGCGTACTACCCAAATCATAGATAATAAAGTGCCTTTGACCTACATTTTACGCTTCAGGGACTTTGGTTAAGTTTTGCATTAAAGTTCATTTCTCAACAACTACACGTTATAGGACATTCATATTTCATCTAATTAATTGTCTTGATGAGTACTACCCAAATCGTTGATAATGAGGTGGCTTTGACCTACATTTTACGCTTCAGTGACTTCGATTAAGTTTTGTGTTAAAGTCCATTTCTCAACAACTACACATTACAGGACAGTAATATTTCATCAAATTAATTGCCTTGATGATTACTGCCCAAATTAATAACAATTAAGTGGTTTTGACCTATATTTTGATATGAGGTTATCCTTTGCAATAAAGTTGGTGGGGCATTCGTGTTTGAACATAGTTAAAAGAGGGAATTGGGGTGTTAAAGGCTGTTAAATGATGGCAGATTGAAATAAAAAAGCAAGTGTCGAATAGGCTTGGATATAGTTCGAGACGTTTATAATACACCCAAACCCATTTTAAATTACTGCTTCGCTATTATTAAACTAATTAAATTTTCTGTTTTGAAAAATTAAACGATAATTGAGTACATTTCTACAATTGTAGAATGAAAACCAATATTTGTTTCACGCATAGGAATACAAAAAATGATAAATATCAGGATAATGTTTGAAGATGTCAAAATGGTTTCATTATGGAAGTTGTGGCACATTTTTGAAATTTTCATGATGTTTTGATACGTTAAAATGCTTGATCCTCACGCACCCATTTCTGTAAGAACCCGAATATAATATTCCATATGTAATATTCAGTCAATCCTGATCAGCCATTAAAGGGCGCAGAATGTTTGTTAATTTACATTTTCAATATGTTTTGATTTGAGACAAATGTCACACATACTAGTATCTAGATGTAACCATATGTCTCTGCTGTGATTCCACCTTAATCAGAAATGGGAGATCTTGGACTGTGTTAAAGATTCTCGATTATTTTCTTGCTTCCGTAGAAATGCCAAATTTGCACTCAATGCGTATGTACATTAATTTGCGTATGGATATAAATAAACTTGATGCATGTAGGTAGTTTCATTTTCTCTGATCGGTTTATTTTACTTGTCTGAACTTTAAGATAATTGTTAACTTTGTCAATCCAACAAAATTTGTCTCGCATAATCGTTCATGTTCACAAGGGGGAATTGCAAGTATTTTAAAAACATATACTATACGTAGCATTTTAAAAACGTATACTATACGTAAAGAGTGGCCATTTCTGTCTGAAACATTGGGATATTTTCTGCATGAAAATTTATTTAGGTGTATCAATATTCCACATTTCCTTTTAATATCCCTATAATATAAAAGGTTAATAATTCATATCCCTAAAACAACACTCGTAATTTAAGAAGTTGTCATACTCCGGCTAACAAATCCAAGTGAACAAATCTTGCTGATATGATATCATATTTTGATTGCAATGGTATGCCTAAGTTGGACATAAAAATAAAGAGAATTATTTAACTTCAACACATACGAACACCTACAGCTCTTAAAGAGCTTTGACTATATGGGCAATTGGACTGTGCAGCACAAGAGTGTCTATCTACCTTAAGTCAATTTTCTATAGGTTATATTGTACTTGTATAATATATAAAATAACATTAATATTAAATGACATTTTATGCTCGTTTGCTTATAGAAATGTGTTCCATTACTTTTACTACAGTCAAACACAATTTTTATCTAACATAGAAATATTCTATTCACTTAATATTACAGTAATGTCTTCTATGGGTTGCTGAATAAAGGTATAGAGAAAATGTTGTATGATTTTATTTCATTTTGTACAAATTAGTATACTTACAAGAATGACCAAATAACTGTCTCTGGTCTAATTTTTGTCAAGCTTTTGACGAAAGTAAAAAAAGGGGAGACTTAGGTATGGGGATTCCGGTGGAGGTGCCAGAGTCCACAATTGCTTAAGTTTTTTCTTGCGTCAGTTAAACATCAACCACTCATGGTAACCCATTGATATTTGGTATGCAGTTGCATTACCATCGTTTCAGATTAGTTTTAGTGGCCTCCGCAGTCGTGCTTCACTGACTTTGAAAGTTTTCACTCTTTATCAAATGTTCAAGATTTTTCTTGCGTCTGTTTAGTATCAACTTTGTATGGTATCCCATTGATACTCGGTATGCAGTTGCATTAGCGTCAGTGCAGGTAATATTTAGTAGCATTTAATGTCTATCGTAACGTAGTCATGCTCCACTGACTTTGAAATTTTTCACTCTTTATCAAATGTTCAAGTCTTTAACATAGACAACTCATGGTAGCCCATTCATATTTGATATGCAATTGCATTAGTGTTAGTACAGATCAGTTTTAGTGGAATTTTATGACTATGTCTCTGCAGTCATGCTCCACTGACTTTGAAATATTGCACTTTTTATCAACATTATCAAATGTTTAAGTTTTATCTTGTGTCTGTTTAACGTCAACCAGTCATGCTTGATATGCAGTTGCATTATCATCAGTAAAGACCACAGTTTCAGTAGCATTTAATGTCTATGCCTCTACAGCCCTACTCCACTTACTTTGAAATTTTTCACTCTGTATCAAATGTTTTAAGTTTTTTCTTGCATCTGTTTAAATCAACCACACATGGTAGCTCTTTGATATTTGGTATGCTGTTGCAGTAGTATCAGTAGAGATAAGATTCATTGATACTTCCAAGGCAGATATTTCCATGTACTATTAACTTGTCATGATCTAGTCCACCATATGAAAAAGAAAGGAAATGGGGTAAATGTCAAGGAGACAACATCCCATATCAAGGTTAAAACGGCCCAAAGCAAAGCATCTAGGGGTCACCATACGATCTTCAACACAGTGAGGAACCTCACACCATATAGCAAGCCCTAAATGGCCCCAAAAAGGTAAAAAAGTGAATAAATCAATGGAAACAAATCACATCATGTCTATTTTGTTTAGGTGTGTGTTGACAGTCTTCTTCATCAAACAATCTCCTTATGCCAGTAACATCAGCATGCTCTCATAACATGAATAAAAACAAAAATTGTTGTGTACACATACCACCATCCAAATCAGTAAACAAAGAACTACTGCAAACAACATTAACCCCAACAACTTTTAGGATGTTTTAAAGAATACATTTAATACAGAATTTAAACTCCTCCTTCAAGATCATTAATTGAGGAACACATTGTTTAAATTTAATTGAACAATTCATACTGCAAACAAAAAAAAATCTTAGGTTATGAATGTAGTAATGATTTGATCTTTGATCTGAATTAAGCTTTAGTATGACAAGATGTATTGTGCTTGTCCTTTTGATGTCTGTCTCTCAACTGCTTCCTGTTTACTTATATTTTGATTGATGTTTTTAGAGCAATTCATGTTTAAATTTTCAACCAAGAGTTCTCTGCGTGTATATGCAGTAATGATTTGATGTTTTGTCTGAAGCTTTAGTCAGATGAGTTGTACCGATTCCTCCCCTTTCCAGGTCTGTAACTCATCAACTTCCTGTTTTCCCACATGTTGAATGATATTTTCAGAACAATTTCTGGTAAATTTAGATTCTTCCATGGTCAAAACTTTTCTTTAATTAACAGTTACTTGACTGTTTATTTGTTTAAGTCATTAGAGACAATTCTGCAGCTGTCAAGAATTTCTTTGCCACATAGTCCTGAGATGGTTTCCTACAAAAAACATTTTTTAATTCACACCTTATCCAAGATGACATCCAGCACAGAACATAATATAATTTTTGGAACAATTTTCTGAATGCTCCCCCTTGAAGCCATCTAGGATATAGCGCAGACCTGATGAAGACACCTTTTTTGAATGGGACAATCAAAGCACTGTTGTGTCCAAGTTTGGTAACAACTGGCTCAGTAGTTGTAGAGTAGATCATTGAATGTGCTTTCCCATGGGGTCCAATTTTAAAACTATGTTTCCTGTTGGTGGCCATCTTAGTTATAGTGCATACCTGAAAACACCCTTTTTGCATGGAACCACCTAAAGACTATTGTGCCCAAGTTTGGTTCCTATTAGCTCAGTAGTTTTAGAGTAGAAGATCTTTGAATTTATTTTAACATAGTCAAGTGCTGAAAAAATACATTCCCTGCTGGCAGCCATCTTGGATATAGTATGCAATGAAAAACACCCTTTTTGCAGCGGATCACAAAATGACTATTGTTGTAAAGTTTGTGGGATTAGCTAGGTAGTTAGGAGAGGATAAGATCTTTAAATGTGTTTTCCTATAGGATCTAATGTTACAGCCAATTAAGTTCCCCGCAGGCAGCCATCTGGGTAATAGCTCCGAACTGAAAAAAAAACGCCTTTTTTGCAGGGGACCACCTAAAGACTATTGTGGCCAAGTTTTGTTCGATTTCAGAAGAGAAGATCTTTGAATGTGTATTCCCATGGGGTCCAGTGTTACAAAAAGTTTCTAGCTGGCGGCCATTTTGTTAATACAGTGGACCTGAAAAATACCTATTTACAGGGGACCACCTAAAATGTATTGTGGCCAAGTTCGGATCCAATTGGCTAAGTAGTTTCAGAGGAGAAGATCCTTGAACATATGTTTTTCTGTAGGGTCCAGTACTAAAACTATGTTCCCCTGCAGGCGGCCATCTTGGTTGTACAATGGACCTGAAAAAAAATACCAGTTTTGCAGGGGACCACCTAGAGAATATTGTGGCCAAGTTTGGCTCCAATTGGCTCAGTAGTTTCAGAGGGGAAGATCTTTGAATGTGTTTTCCCTTAGAGTTCAATGTTAAAACTAAGATCCCCGCTTGTGGCCATATTGGTAATAGCCTGGACCTGAAAAACACCTATTTTGCAGGGGACCACATAAAGACTATCGTGGCCAAGTTTGGTTCCAATTGGCCCTGTAGATTTAGAGGAAAAGATCTTTGAATTAGTAGTTTACACCGGACAGACGACTGACGCAAAGTGATTATAATAGCTCAACCTGGCTCTAACCGGGTGATCTAAAAACTGTCTGTTTCTCGCCATATCGAAGATGGTTGCTGGTGGGGAACATAGTTTAACCTTACATCATATGAGAAACCCCGTTCAGAGATCTTCTCATCTGAAATTACTGAGCCAATTGATCTTATCTCAAACAATATGGCCACAAAAGTCTTTGTATGGTTCCCTCCAAAATGCTTGGTCAATGGGAACCAACTTTTGCCACAATAGTTCTTTTGTGGTTACTTAAAAAGGTTGTTTTTAAGTTCACATCATACCCAACATGGCTGTCTGCAGGGAACATAGTTTAACATTGGACACTGTAGGAAAACACATTCAGTGATACTTTTAGTATAAGTATACTCCTCTTAAACTACCGAGGCAGTTGGGACCAAACTTAGCCTCAATAGTCCATGTGCCCGTACATAAAATCTTATTTTTTTTCAGGTTAAAATTATATCCAAGGTATTAACCAGTGGGGAAATTTCTTTTTTTTTTCAAATACATTAATGATCTTCTCATCTGAAATTACTGAGCCTGTTTGGACCAAACCGCAGTAGTTACTGAGTGGTCCCCTACTGAAAAGCTTTTCAGATGGCAAGATGGCTGCTAGCTTGGGACATACATTGTAATTCAATCGTTGACAATATGGGAATATTTCAAAAATATGAAACTACTGTACCAATAGGAACATAGATTAGCAAAAAATGTTCCTTGTATAGGTGGTCTCCTACAAAATGTAGTTTTCCACGATGGCTGCCAGCAGGGAACATATTTAACAATGAACCTATGAGAAAGGGCATTCAGAGATTTTCTCCTCTGAATCAACTGAGCCAAACGTAGCCAAAATAGTCCTTGGTTGATCAGTTTAAAAGTATTTTAGTTTTGCATCTTATCCAAGATTGCTGCAACTTGACCACAATGGTATTTGGTTTGTCCCTCAAAAAAATGTCAGGTTTGTTGCGCAACGGGTACAGGTCAACTCGTACCTTCTCCATCTCACCTTCTCCGTCTCATGCCTTCTCTAACTCGTACCCTACCAAATAGCACCTTTACCAAATTTTATATCTACGGTGCATGAATATATATTATTCATCTACAGCGACATAAAATATATAAAAAAAGCTACATTGCACTTTCTTAAGCCAACCCGTATTATCTTGAGTAGTATATAAGTATACCATTTTTTTTTTTGAGAGAGAGAGAGAGTTCTGGACAAAATTAAATAAAATTCATATCAATATTATCTGAAAAATGGTTTCAAAGGTAACAATGAATAAATGGCGTCAAAGAAAATGAGAAATACTTGCAGCAACACATATTTCCCGTGAAAAAAAAATCGTTTATGGTTGTCAAAAGAATCACATATATATGCAAGAATGTTGTTTCACTCTTCATTTAATCATAGTTCATCCAGTGATTATGCAAAAGACTGTTAACCTACACCAGCATGGCTAGCAGTGTGAAGGCTGTGTGATCACCGTGAGTGCGACATAGACATTTAATTAACATTTTTCTTGAAAAAAATGAAGCGTAAAGCTTAATTGTAACAGTTACATTTTATATGAAAAAGAAAGGAAATGGGGTAAATGTCAAGGAGACAACATCCCATATCCAGGTTAAAACGACCCAAAACAAAACATCTAGAGGTCACCGTACGATCTTCAACACAGTGAGGAGCCTCGCAAATCGGACATAAACTTGAATGCAAGTCATTCAAGCGGAAAATATAGGTCAAAGTGACCTAATTTTGCCTGGATGCTGACCTACCATCAGAGATGCATGCATATGCAAGGTTACATGATCCTACCATGTATAGTGACTGAGATCTGAACTCGGACGTAAACTTGAATGTAATTATAAGTTGTTCAAGCGGAAAATGTAGGTCAAAGTGACC
>MJUU01063319.1:19451-35029 GCA_002080025.1 Modiolus philippinarum
TGAAAAAAGATTTAAATGTATTGCGACAAATATAAGTACATCCTGATTTTTTGAAAGACCATTTGATCAAATACGAAAAATTTTTCTTTGATGAGTGTATGCGGTATTGTAGTATAAAGGTTAGAAAAATCATAGCTATCGACGGAGGTGTATGTTTCATTAACAGATCTATGATTTCATTTGAACCATTTAACACTCGTAAGGAATTAAATACCATAAACCTACGCAGAGTCTATATAGTATACGACAATTGGTGTTGTAGGGTGCAACCTCAAAACAAGGTCTTATGATGGACTGACTATTGTGGCCAGGTCTGGCTCTAGTTAGCTAAGTAGTTTCATAAAAGATCACTAAATGCGTTTACCCATATGGTTAAATGTGAAACTGTTCCCGGCTGTACGTCATCTTGGATAAGGATAAAACCCGAAAAACAACATTTTGGAGTGGACCATCCAAGATCTATAGAGAAGACAAGTTGTTAAGTTCAGAGGAGGGAATGACAAACAGTGATAAGCTAGCGACCATTTCGCATGAGTTTCAAACCTGAAAAACAACTTTTTTAAAGGAGACAACCCAAGAAGTTTTAAAGGGGATCACTCACGAACAATAAGAAATTTTCAACGAGGGGATCTTTGAAATTATTTCCTTATGAATTTTCCCCGTTTCGGATCTAAAAATAAACCTTTTAGAGGTAACCTTTTAGAGGATTTTTGTTTACAAGTTATGTTCGGTTGAATGCCTTTCCACCAAAGGTTCAACATTTAAATATGGTGGTCATTTTGGATAAGGTGTATGGGACCACCAAGGGACTAGTATGGCCAAGTTCGCCAATTGGCTGATTAGTTTCAAAGGAGATGATCCCTAAATGTTTTTCCATAGGAAGCAATGTTAAACTTTGTTCCCCGCTGGCCCAAATCTTTAACTCCGCTGTCCCGAGTTCCTATCGTTGTTTACGTTTGTCTTTTGTCTTATTTGTGTTTTTCCTGTGAAGTTCCCTAGCAGATTATGGCATATAATTATAATTTTCAGCCATTGTTTGTTTCCTGTTGTCCTTTTTATTTCACAAACCGGAAAAAAAATGGAGGGACCACCCAATGACTGCTGTGACCAAAATTAGTTCAAATTAGCTCAGTAGTTTCAAAGATCACTAAATGTCTTTCCACTAGGCTTCAATGATAAGCTATGTTACTATGTTAAGACTTTTGTGGCGAAGTTTGGTTCCATTTTGGTAAAGTACTGTCACAAATATTTCAATGAAAAGAAACGTTCCAGTATTTTCAAGGGGATTACTAAATGCGTTTTCCTATTACACCCAATGTTAAACTATGTTAACTACATTTCGCCATCTTGAATAATGTAAAAAACAAAAACTAGAGAATGTGTCTATAAAACACGGACGCCCCGCCGACAAATTTATGACAATAGATAACGTAAGTCAATCAGGCATAAACATTAGTTTCCACTTTCAGGAAGTAACATTACTAATAACCTTTCAATAAACGTTCAATAAAAGTTTGTTGAATAATGGAAAGTTACAAAAATACCGTACTAAAGTCTTTGAAACATTAAATATTGTTCAGGTTATAAAATTATCCTGATTTATGTAGTATTCACCAATTAAACATCTAGCTGTTTGAAATGGGTCTAATGCAAAAATTTAACAAAGTCATTCAAGCATAAAATGGAAGTCCAAGTCAACAAAAGTCATTCGAGCGTAAAATGTAGGTAAGACACTTAATTGGCCTCGATTTGGATAGTACTCATCAAGTTGGTTTATTTTGATGCAACAACATTAGGATGGTGAATGAAAGGATATGGAGTAAATGCACATGAGACAAAGTCTCTACAAATACATGGTAAAATCAAGCAAAGGAACAACGCTTTTATTTTTGTTCTTCATAGCATGTTAAGTTGATGACAAACAGACTTAAATGCAAAATTTAACAAACGTAAAATATAGGTCAAAGCTACCTAATTGTCAATGTTTTGGGTAGTAGTCATCAAGGCAAATAATTTGATGAAACATCATATTGGTATAATGCGTAGTTGTTGAAAATAGATTTTAACGGAATATTTAACAAAAATCACTCAAGCGTAAAATGTAGGTCATTTATTCCTAATTGTTGGTGAATCTGGTAGTACTTACCATGGTGCATGTAATGTTATCAAAATACTACAAGAGTTTGCCAATATATGGACCTAAATGCAAAACTTAATATCGGGACGGACGTACACAATTTTCTCAACTTAAGAATTTGCAAGTTTCCAAATAAAATCAGTTTTCGGGTCAGCACCGTCATTCAAGTATAAAATGTAGGTCATGGACATCCCATGGATGATGAAATGACTATCTCTTCTTCAGATGAATATAATACTGAAATATCATCCTGCTACAATACATATAGGTTGAGAAATAGGCTTAGATGCAAATCTTAACCAAAGTCACTGCAGTGTAAAATATAGGTCATAGTCACTTAATTGTAAATACTTTATAATAGATAACGTAAGTCAATCAGGCATAAACATTAGTTTCCGGTCACTTTCAGGAAGTAACATTACAAATAAACTTTCAATAAACGTTCAAAAAAATTTTGTTGAATAATGGAAAGTAACAAAAATACCATACTAAAGTCTTTGAAACATTAAATATTGTTCAGGTTATAAAATTATCCTGATTTATGTAGTATTCACCAATTAAACATCTAACTGTTTGAAATGGGTCTAATGCAAAAATTTAACAAAGTCATTTAAGCATAAAATGGAAGTCCAAGTCAACAAAAGTCATTCAAGCGTAAAATGTAGGTCATTTATCCCTTATTGTTGGTGAATCTGGTAGTACTTACCAAGGTGCATGTAATGTTATCAAAATACCACAAGAGGTTACCAATATATGGACCTAAATGCAAAACTTAATATCGGGACGGACGTACACAATTTTCTCAACTTAAGAATTTGCAAGTTCCAAATAAATTCAGTTTTCGGGTCAGCACCGTCATTCAAGTATAAAATGTAGAACATGGACATCCCATGGATGATGAAATGACTATTTCTTCTTCAGATGAATATAATACTGAAATATCATCCTGCTACAATACATATAGGTTGAGAAATAGACTTAGATGCAAATCTTAACCAAAGTCACTGCAGTGTAAAATATAGGTCATAGTCACTTAATTGTAAATACTTTGTGTAATACTCATCAGTGCAATAATTTGATGAAACACCATTATCCTGTTATGTGTAGTTGTTGAGAAATGANTTGTCTTCTTATGAAATTTTAGTTTCTTGATATTTTGGTTGTTGGATGTGGTTTGTTTCCATTGATTTATTCACTTTTTTACCTTTCGGGGCCATTTAGGTCTTACTATATGGTGTGAGGTTCCTCACTGTGTTGAAGATCATATGGTGACCCCTAGATGTTTTGTTTTTTGTCGTTTTAACCTGGATATGGGATGTTGTCTCCTTGACATTTACCCCATTTCCTTTCTTTTTCATATAGATATCTTTGGGTAGATCCAGAGTTATTACCAGCCTGACTAACACCGACTGTCACTTTCCACTGACAGTGTGACTGGTGCCACGTGTGGAGCAGATCATGCTTACCCTTCCAGAGCACCTGATGATACCCCAGTTTTTGTAGGGGTTCACACTGCTAGTGCTTTAGTTATGTGGCGTTCTTTTTCATTTTTGTTTATTTGTGCAGTCTTAGTCATACCGTCTCAATTCATGTTGGAAATGATTTGCCGTGATTTTGGATTTGCAATTTTAGAATTCCCCCCTTTTCTCTTTCTTGCTTCGGTATTCGTTTGCCGATGTACATTAATGGCAAAAATTCAAAAATTCGAACTTGTTATTGTGGTTATGCTGTTATAATGACCAACTCACAAAGGACTAATGTGAAATGTTTGATTGATCACATGCACAACATCTAGTTTGGGGGAATCTGAAAAAAACAAAGCATTCAGTCACTGTTCATTGTAATATTTACTCATTTCATTGCAATATTATAATACAGATCTGTCATTGTATAAACAAACAATATAAGCAATAACAAAACAAGAGCTGTCGCCAAATGGCAGCCAAATATACCCCCCGCTCATTGAACCCTGAATCGATATGGCAAGTGTAAATTTAAGATGGTGTGGACACATTACAGGTGTGAACACATTACAGGTGTGGAAACAGTACAAGTTTGGAAACAATAGAAGTATGGACACAATGATATAATCTTCAAGAAAGAACTTTTCACAAGGGTTCCAATGAAAATACTCTGTCTAAATCAGACAAATATAAAACTCACCCCTTTTTTTAGCCTATTTGACATTTTACAAAAGAATCATTATAGAGAAATTTCATTACAACACTTTGAAAACAACTTTTCAAGAGGATTACAATGAAAAAGTGTGCAGTGATCTCTCACAGCTTGACTTCACAATATCAACGCTTTAAGTTATTTCTTAGAAAAAAAATCATTTCAAAGATATCAACAAAAGTCACACTCAAATTATCTCCCCTTCCTGGTTTCATGCAATAATTGCATTCCTTAATGCACCTCTCAACATAGTATCCTTCCTTTGCCTAAAGTTTCTTTAAAATCCTTCAAGTGATTTTAGAGGAGTTGCGCTTACTAGGTAACCCATACATAGGACNATATGCCCATTCTACACTCCTGTGCGGGACACATTAAAAGCAACTTTTATAGTTTTATTTTTTAGGAACATGGGCCATATTGTTTAGTATTCGGAATTAAAAATCACAAACTTGGAAGTGCTTACCCTAGTGATGATTCATGGCCAAGTTTGGATAGTATAAAAACAGCAGTTTCAATGGAAAAAAATCTTTGAACCAAAGTTAACATACCCACAACGGACACTTTGCGATGGCAAAAACTCACATGACCTTTGACCAGAAGAGCAAAAAGACATCTTTTTGCAGGAATCTCGAGACTATTTTGGCATATTTGGTTCCAACTGGCAAAGCAGGTTCAGAGATAGATCTCTGAATGCATTCTCCCTTTGGGTCCACTCTTAAACTTTGTTCCCTGCTGGTGGCCATCTTGGATAAAGCTTTAACCTGTATAAAACACCCTTTTTGCAGAAAAAACACATCAAGACTATTGTGACCAAAGTTTGTTCCAATTTTGCCCATAAATTGCAGAGAATTGCAGTGAAAAGTTTATATCAGACTGTGTGCTGATGAGCAGAAAGCAGACAAAGGTAATGGAAAATCTTTACAGTATGTTCAGTCACTGTTGCAATTGTCACTACAGAAGTTTTACGGTCGTCACCAAGATTTGACAGACCGTTACAATGTTTCTATTTCACAAATGAGAATAGATATCTTTTGGTCACCACGATTTGACAGACCGTTACAATGTTTCTATTTCACAAATGAGAATAGATATCTTTGGGTAGATCCAGAGTAATTACCAGCCTGACTAACACCGAATGTGACTTTCCACTGACAGTGTGACTGGTGCCACGTGTGAAGCAGATCATGATTACCCTTCCAGAGCACCTGATGATACCTCAGTTTTTGTAGGGGTTCACACTGCTAGTGCTTTAGTTATGCAGCATTCTTTTTCATTTTTGTTTATTTGTGTAGTCTTTGTTATACTGTCTCAATTCATGTTGGAAATGATTTGCTGTGATTTTGGATTTGCGATTTTAGAATTCCCCCAATTTCTCTTTCTTGCTTTGGTATTCGTTTGCCGATGTACATTAATGGTAAAAATTCAAAAATTTGAACTTGTTATTGTGGTTATGCTGTTATAATGACCAACTCCCAAAGGACTAATGTGAAATGTTTGATTGTTCACATGCACAACATCTAGTTTGGGGAAATCTAAAAACAAAGCATTCAGTCACTATTCATTGTAATATTTACTCATTTCATTGCAATATTATAATACAGATCTGTCATTGTATAAACAAACAATATAAGCAATAACAAAATAATACCAATTAGGCCATACAAAGTTAACTAGATCTCTTGCCATATTTCATTGAAACTGATGAAAAAGGTGGTGTTTTTTTTTTTTATCTTTTCATTTGCCAAAATAAGATAAGGAATCTTTTTACATTGTAGAAACCACAACAAATGTAGCGAGGGGTCAATTTTTGTTTATTATTTTTCTCAAATGTCAATAAATAGTCTATACTGGCCTCTTACTAGAAGAGAACAGGCCCTAGAACCAATAAATTAACTTTGCATGGTTTATGTGGATGTAACAAGAGCTGGCGCCGAATGGCAGCCTGATATACCCCCGCTCATTGCACCCTGAATCAATGTGGCAAGTGAAAATTTAATTGTGTCGGGACACAGTACAAGTATGGACACAATACAAGTATAAAAACAATTATATAATCCTAGTAACCAACATTTTCAATGATAACTGTCTGCACAACAATAAAATTGCCTTACATTTTCCAAAGAAAAATTCCATATATTGTACAACAATAAAAGCAATTACATCTTAGTAAACAGGAAGTGCTTATAACCTAACCTTGAAATTTGAATACACAATACATTGGACCATAAAGAAGCCATGTACAAAACAACAATTGAATCCCACTCACAGTTTCAGAAAAAATTGTGACGAAAAATTCCATATATTGTACAACAATGAAAAACAGTGACGTCTCGGCAAACAGGAAGTGCTTATGATGTAACCTTGAAATTCCAATACACCATAGATTGGACCATAAAGAAGCTCTGTGAATAACAACAAATGAATCCCTCTTACAGCTTCAGAAAAAATTCCATACATGTATATTGTACAACAATGAAAAACAATGACGTCTCAGTAAACAGGAAGTGCTTACAGTGTAACCTTGAAATCAGAATGATAGATTGGACCATAAAGAAGCTCTGTGCAAAACAACAATTAAATCCCACTTACAGTTTCAGAAAAAATTGTGACAAAAATTCCATATATTGTACAACAAGGAAAAACAATGACGTCTCTGCAAACAGGAAGTGCTTATGATGTAACCTTAAATTTTGAATACACAATAGATTGGACCATAATGAAGCTCTGTGCATAACATCAATTGAATCCCTCTTACAGTTTCAGAAAAAATTGTGACGAAAAATGCCATATGCTGTACAACAATAAAAAAACAAAAAAGTCTCGGCAAACAGGAAGTGCTTACAGTGTAACCATGAAATTGGAATACACCATAGAATGGACCATAAGGAGGCTCTGTGCAAAACAACAATTGAATCCCATTTACAGTTTCAGAAAAAATTGTGACGAAAAATTCCATTTATTGTACAACAATGACGTCTTAGCAGGAAGTGCTCATGACGTAACCTTGAAATTTAAATACACAATAAATTGGACCACAAGGAGGCTCTGTGCATAACAACAATTGAATCCCTCTTACAGTTTCAGAAAAAATTGTGATGAAAAATTCCATAGGCTGTACAACAATAAAAAAACAATAAAGTCTTCGCAAACAGGAAGTGCTTACAGTGTAACCTTGAAATTGGAATACACGATAGATTGGACCATAAGGAATCTCTGTTCAAAACAACAATTGAATCCCACTTACAGTTTCAGAAAAAATTGTGACGAAAAATTCCATATATTGTACAACAATGAAAAACAATAAAGTCTCGGCAAATAGGAAGTGCTTATGACGTAACCTTGAAATTCGAATACACGATAGATTGGACCCTAAGGAAGCTCTGTGCATAACAACAATTGAATCCCTCTTACAGTTTCAGAAAAAATTGTGACGAAAAATTCCATATGCTGTACAACAATAAAAAAACAATAAAGTCTCGGCAAACAGGAAGTACTTATGCAGTAACCTTGAAATTTGTATATACTTATTGGGCCATCATGAGAAAGTTTTTGCCAAAATATGATTTCATTCTGTATAGTAGTTGCTGAGAAAAGTGTGGTTACGGACAGACGAACGAACAAACGAACGAATGAACGGAGGTAAACCAGGATACCCCCACTACTATGTAGCGGGGGTATAATTATCTATGCTAACAACGTATTTGCAAATCAATGATCAATTATTTAATTATTTTGAAAGCAAGGCTATGACCACAGTATGATTCAACTGAAATTATAAACCATGGTTTATCTAAAAACTGACAACAATGATGAAACAGTTAAGCCTTCAAAATCAAACTGAAAGCTCAAGGTATGACTAACAATAAAAAAATAAAGCATTTTAAAGGAACGACAAGGTTGAATAATTTTCAGTCCTTTCAACCCTTTAAGTTAAAAATTATACCAACTAACAGAATGGAAGTGTCTAGAAATGGCAGAGACATGAGTGTCATTCCATTATATGACCTCAAAAAGTTTTTTATTTACAGTGCACTCTTGCTTTATGACCAACTTTGGGACCAAGTAAAATTTTGGCCTTAAGTGAGGGTGGTCATATATCGAGGGAATAAATAAAATAGAATTTAAGTATTTTTTTGAAATATGAACTTTGAAAATAGTTGGCCATATGTGAGGGACTGCCACTAGATACATGTAGTATAACAAGGGAGAACTGTATAAAAACTATAATTTTTCACAATTACTGTATCATGATAGCAGCTCAAAGTGTGATTAAAAATAACATTTTATCAATTATTTTTCAATGAAACAATTTGAAAAATATAATTAACTGGTCAAGCCATAATAACAAAAAAAATATCATCTGCAAAGTATGCCTACATATAGCACCAATGTGATCTCATCAAGTTAAGACCAGTCAATATTTTCTGTTTTATTATGAGAATGGCACAGAGACAACATACTGTAAACCATGAAATTTTTGTGTCATCTTTATTTTGCATTAAATTGCCACAAGTTTTGAATTAGTGTTGCCACATTGTTGATCATTGACTACAATAATACATAAGTGAATTTTCTCTGTTTTATTTTCACGCTTCAATTCAAAACGCCAAAATTTCCCGATTTACAGTAAACGAAAAATAATAGCTACCTAAGTTTGTACCTTGGCAAGGTTGGCAAAAGCGATGAATTTTGAAAAGGGTGCCTTAAACTGCACATCTTCACTAACCAAGTTATGATTCGCTCTTCTCTTCTTCACTCTTGGCAAATAGTGCCGCATTCTTGGAGACATGTGCTTCAAATTATCCTCCTTTGAAGTAAGAATTTCAGTTTGATTTATTGTAAAAATTAAGGATCATTGATGATATCTAATAATGTGACAATTCAGAAAAATGGATAAATAAAGGGAAATGAACCCTCAACAGTAAGTAAGTAAAACAAATTGTGGGAATGTTTGCAAAAATGTAAAAATCAATAAACACCATATTTGAAGATTTATTGTTGCAATTTCAATTTAAGCATTCTGATTGGATGCAGCAGAGGTTTCATTGAAATCGATTAAAAAATTGGATTTTAGGCTTCAGAAATCCAGCTTGATCTGCCAAGGGTGAAGAGGAGAGAAGCAAATAGTAACCCTTGGCTACCAAAGATGAAAAGAGCATAAAAGTGAGGAATTATACTGATTTGTCTACCTTGGCAAAACTGAGATGAAAAGAGCATAAATTTGAGGAATTATACTGATTTGTCTACCTTGGCAAAACTGACAGAACAGATCAGAGACACAGAATTTCATGAATTTGTCAGTTGTGTTTGTTGACATTTTATCAATAAATAAATTTAGTTAATGGATCACTGATGAAATATTTCAGAATTTATTGGCATTGAAATATGTAGCTAATTGGAAGCAAAATTCCACTATAAATGTTATGTGTTTAATCGTTACATAATAAAAAATGTTTTATTTTTTTCATCACTAATAATGATCGTATGCTTTAAAAAAAAAATTTGCATCATAACAGTATTCATGTCAAAAGCTACTGGCATAAAACTGGTGTATTTGTAATTCTTATTTATTTCATGTCTTGATTGTAAGTTCAATATAACACATGGATAATTTGACAAAAAATGGACCAGAATCAAAATGTAATCTTTTTGATATACTGGACAAAACAAAGTTAAGGATCATATTAATCTAAAAGGGTGTATTTATATTTTCATCTACAAGCATGAACCATGAACATATCCATTGATATGAGTATCAAAACATTTTACAATGTGTAAACGGTCACCATAATGCACATTTTCTGCAATCCTCAACTTTTAAATATTTGTTGAAAAATCAAGTTTTAGCGAAAAAAATGTCATTTTGACATTGTCATTGAGTTTGTTAGCCTTTTTTCTCAACTTGATTCATTGCATTTAGTGAAAATCATAACAGAAATTTAAGCATTTACTTAAGAGTATCCGTTTTTTTCCCATACAAAGATCAATTTTTGTTTGCGTTTGTGCCATTTTCAATTTTGGACGGGTTGGCGTAATTAAGATTAAACACTGAGAATAAACAAACTTGTTTGAAAAATAAAAAATTAAGAAATAACAAAAGAACAAAACTTCATTGCATCAATTTCTGACTGAAAATAGTTTAGTTTAGTTTAATATGGCTAAATTTTGCAATGTTTTAGGAGAAAAAAATTATATCCATGATGTCTCATTGTTTTTTGAGGAAGCATTACCAGATGGAAGACAGACCCAACAGGCATACCAAGTGTCTTTTACCTGATGATCTTATTTGGCTAGTTGAAGGTTTTATGTAAAGGTAAGTTTTATTTAACGTTCGGAAATGACAGGAAATCGCCCGTAACAAGTCAACAATGAACATAAGCTATACCAGCTTTTAACTTGACTAAATTGGTACTATTATGAACTTCAAAAGCCACAATGACATGATTTTACAAAGCTCGTTGCAAAAACAGTAATAACAATTGCCACGAAAAATATAAGGACAATTTTATGTACATTAACCTACTCATACACCCAATCATACACATATACCAAATATACCTTTTAAGTCCCATGTGGAGCAATGACTAAAAAATTAAAAATATATTTTTACAAAGTATCACATACAATCCTACAGGTAATATAAACATTAAGTAATGCCATCTCTTGATAAAAACAAATACCTATTTTCATATTTATAAAAATAATTTTATCATATCAAATATCACAATTATTATTCTGTAAACAACAATTAACAACAATTTTGGTTAGACCATACAAAGTAAATTAATTGGTTCTCATGCAATTTTTCAATGAAATTGATGAGGGTTGGTGGTGATTTATTTTCCTTCTTATTTGCCAAAAAAAAGATGAGGCAGCTATTTTCACTGTAAAACCACCAAATTGTTGTAATTTTTTTATATTTATTTTACTGAAATGGCAATTAATAGGGTTAAAAAGCATTTTTAAAGTCTCCAACTAGATGAGGGATGGCCGGAGAACCAGAAATTAACTTTGCATGGCCTTATAATCATTATCTTTTACAATACACATATACACTTTGAATGAAAATTAATACATTTCACAATGACTTTTCAAATGAATTGGTCTGTTAATTCCAAGTGGAAGAATGCACCAATTTACATGCAAAAAATAACACTTAAATAGTTCAATTAGGCTGAAATTCCAAACCACTGATACAACCCTAACTATCACAGTGATTTATTATGGTATTATGTCTCTGGATGTAATGTACTTTCACTTCATTTAAAAAAAATAAATATCAGAACAATTTGGGAAGCAAATATTCATTTTTTGAGCTCTCATATAATAATTCTTAACAAAATTAATGTAAATTTCCTAATCATGTTAATTGTTTTTCTTATGCATAAACCTTATAATATATTTTTCCAGAATAATGTTTTTTTTCACCAATATTTTAGTTTTTTCTCCTAAATGAATGGTTTTGCATTTGAGATTGGTTTCCTATAGGAAGGTTTTCAGTAGCAGTCTGCGCCAAAAACATTTTCCATGACTAGTCCTTCGGGCTAGTTGAGATAACAGAATTACTAGTCTGAATCCCATTTTACTAGTCCGAAAAAAAAGAAAATTTTTACCGCAATGAAAGACAATGTAGATTCAGCATGTTTTTAAAAAATGCAATTCAAAATTTCTGCAACAAAAAAATTTCTTGCTAGTCCAGTCGGACTAGTGGTTGAAAAAATTTACTAGTCCAAATTCAAATCTACTAGTCTCGGGCATCGGACTAGTGCCTAAAGGAGCAGACTGCAGGAGTTTTTTTTCTGTATCTGATATCAAGGTGTATCTAAATTCAATTTTTTGAATGCAAGCAATTATTCATTTCACCTGTTACCATGGTTATATTATTACCTGTATTATATTTTGTACTTTTTTCTGTATTTAAATTGCTATACCTTTTTCGTGTTTGAGTTTAAGGTTTTTTTCTTTTCTCTTGTCACTTACAATGTATATGATTTAAACTTATATCTCGAGGATCTAATGTGAATTTTTTCATGATGTATTTTAAGTAAAACTTTCACAAGTGACTCATTATTTGAAAGACCAAGTATCATTTCTATCACAGTCTTCAGGTCTGTTTCCTGCATCCATATTTTAAAATCTTGACTAGAGTCTCTTCTTCCCAACAGGAATCTCCCACTATCAATAGGCATCTTCCAGTTTCACAGGAATGTCCCTCTAAAATTTGGCATCTCCCAGTTTCAATGGAATTTCCCATCAAAAACTGGCATCTCCTAGCATCAATGGGCATATAGAGTTGTATTCACTGTCAATAAAAATAAATCAGGATCCCATGACCAATACTCATTACTCTCATAATAGTCCATAAATGAATACTGTGACTCTTTTTCTTCAATATACTGTTGTAGAAGCTGAAATTAATTTCAAAGATAAAATATCAAATGTGTCATCATTTTAATCATATTTTAGTGCAAATATTATTGGTTTATACTGAACATGAGAAATGATTCAAATTGAAAGTGACAAGTAAAATTACATCAAATAAAAAACATGAATTTTATTTTCAAATCTACTTGTATTTTATTTATTACTGATTCAATATTCAGTGACTCACACTTCAATTATTATCAATTCATGAAGCAACATGTATGTGCTGAGAGTTGATTGGGCCCATTTATCCCCGGGTGCGACGTCGGGGGTGGTTTGGATGAATGAAATGTCTACAGATGCAAAGTAGTCAAGTGGTAATATGGAAAGCCTGGCCATAATCCATGGTGGAAAAACTATGTGGAAAAATGCCACTATCCATACAGTTTGACACTGATTCACTAGAAGTTGTATAAAAGGCTTCTGTAACCTTACTTTACACATTTCTGCCATTTTCAATGGCAATCAAAACTAGTTGGCTGGGTCTTTCAATCCATCTTCNGCAAAGTAGTCAAGTGGTAATATGGAAAGCCTGGCCATAATCCATGGTGGAAAAACTATGTGGAAAAATGCCACTATCCATACAGTTTGACACTGACTCACTAGGAGTTGTATAAAAGGCTTCTGTAACCTTACTTTACACATTTCTGCCATTTTCAATGGCAATCAAAACTAGTTGGCTGGGTCTTTCAATCCATCTTTAAGGATGGTCACTCCTCGGGTTTTTGAAACTGTCTCTGACTTTCGGAATTCTCTTATTTTATCCACCATGATGCATCAGAAAATTTTGCATACTGACCCCCACTTTTCTTTTCAAAATATGTTTGTATACATCTTGAATAAACTTTTGACAAAATTTGATGAAATTCTTGATATATCTTCATTGTATTCCAAAGGGCTTTTCCCTTAATGCAAAGTAAATGAAAAAATCAAGAGGATTTCGGTTTCCCGCCAAAATTTTAGGCACGCAAATCTCAATAACGGGCACATTGACATATCAATATTTTTTGCTTAAAATGATATATGATCGATGTTCTAATAAATAAAGATACTTATTTTAAAACCTTGATATAATGAACATATAATGAGGAGTGACCATCCTTAACCTTTTGTTATGGATTTCAAAATGTTTTGATTTGATTTGCACTAAAGAGACATTAAGATGTCAAAATCGCCTTATATATACAGAAACTAAATTCACTGTCACATGGCTGTAAGGCCATAAAAAATAATTTATTGGTTCACAGGCCCTCCCTCATCTAGTTTGAGGCTTGAAAAAAAGCCCCTCGTTGACCCTATTTTTGCCATTTCAATAAAATAAAAATAAAAAATCACCTCCCTCACTACATTTTTGGTGGTTTTTACCATGTAAAAAGCTGCCTCATCTATTTTTTGGCAAATAAAAAGATAAAAAAATCACCTCCCTCCCTCATCATTTTAAATGAAAAATGGCCTGAGAACCAATCAATTAATTTTGTATGGCCTAAAGTAAGTGAGAACCGAAATGTCAGCAAAAAAACTTTGGAATTTTTTTATCTATTTCCTTTTTCTTATAAAATAGAACTAGTTTTTGTCCTGATATGTCTGAAATACTGCTTACTTGGCATGGTTAAAGAGTATGATAAGAGGAAGGGCATAGAAATTGTAACTTCTATGATACAGCCCCTCCCCCTCTACTATATAGGCTAGCCATGATAGGTACTGTAAACTTGGACTAGCTAAATTTTGAAAGGATGAAATCTTGTTCAACATGTTCCATCTTTACATAATTCACACAATATGAAAGAAATTCAGTTAGGTACTTAGTATGTACATATGCACCTACAGTGCACCTTCATTAATATCGTCACCTTTGGGACTGGAGAAAGTTTTGGCAATAAACGAGGGTGATGATGGAATAAATCACATAGTAACTATGCAACTTTCTGAAAAATGGACCTTGAAAATGGTTGGCAATAAGTAAAGGCCTGTCATTAACGAGGGTGGTATCACGAGGAACACCGTTTAGTAAATATATATATATTTTTTAAATTTACCTCATATGATCTGAGTGAGGTTCCTATATGAATGAAAAACATGGCAAAACATAACGTCATTCCACATAAAGTAAATAGCCGTAGTAGTAAGAAGTCATCTCTTAACAACCTAAAAAATAAAATAAAATCAATGCCATGGAAAATATTAAAAAGATATTAAAAATTACATGAATTATGAGTTCTGTGATCATCTCTATTTAACACCACTGATGCTAAACTTTTCTTCCTTTTAATTTTCCGTAACTCAACAACTTTCATCAGCTGCTGCCACTTTTAAAAAACAATTTAACAATAATTCTGCTGACTTTTTATGTAAATCGTTGCAACTGAATGGCCTAAATCCTGTGTTGAAGATGTAGCTTAAAATATATCAATATATAACTATAGATGCTTAGAAAAAAAATCAAATGAAAATTCTAATATGACATGTATGAAAGCATACTTTAAACACTTTTGATACCATTAGAGGCATGAAAATGTGATACTAGTAATTAAACTTGTAGTCATGAGCAACAATTGACACACTTCAGTTCACACTGTTTTTGAATGTTGTGATTTTATTTCAACATCATTGTTTTTGTGTTCAAATAATTAATACAGAATGTACCTAATTCTCAATAATGATACATGTTTAAAAAAATGACATATCTGTAAAACAATTGATATTTCTGAAAATTTTCGTTGCCGTCCATCAACTCTTTCGAATTTTACCATATTCAATAAAGTCTTATCCCGTTAATAATCATAGAATATATAGGCCCTTGCACTTTCACTCAGCACGAAACAATTACTTTTAAAGATATCAA
>MJUU01063323.1:14478-45018 GCA_002080025.1 Modiolus philippinarum
GAGATTTGCTAGAAACTTCCTATGCAGACTGAGTTGCCCTGTGCCAGACATTTGGTCCAGAAATGAGGAGAATTTTGTCGGACCTACAGCAAAACTGTCGGTCAGGTCCGTAGGACCGGCGAATTTCGCCAAGACTGGGTATGTGGGTTTGTTTTAGATGGAACATGGCAGCCTGCTATTTGGCTTTAGCCCTTGACCTCATTTTCACAGTCTAGTGAACATGTTTTGTTTTTCAGTATCTACCAATATTTTGCATTTTGGTTTTGAGTAATACAGTCTGCTATATTGCTTTTTTCAGTTAACCTAATTTCACAGTCTAGTGAACATTTTTAGTCAGTATGAGTTTTCATATAAATTTTACGACAAAGTAGGGACGGGCGAGACATCAATTTGGGTCCACACTTTGAAAATATAAAAAAAAACTGTTACACTGGGTATATCTTTTGAATTGTAAATGATGGGGCTTTCATGTATACCATATCTGAAAACTTCACATTGGACAGTCTTTTGAAAAGCAAATCCAGGAAAATGCAAAAGATAATTAGACTGGATTACCTCTCTTTTTATTTTCGTCTCTGGTGTTGATTAACAGTTTACCATATGTCCAACTTGGTTATCATTTCAAAGGAGCCAGTCAATAACGGCAGCTTATGTAATACTTACAAAATCACTGTTAACAGTTTACCACATGTCCAACTTGGTTATCATTTCAAAGGAGCCAGTCAGTAACGGCAGCTTACGTAATACAGACTAGGCTAAAATGAGGTACAAATCAACTAAGTTGTAATGAGTGCATTGTACACATGGAATTTATTTTTAAATTGATGGAGATTTCAAACAATTAAAGCTCTCCAGTGATAAAAAAATAAGATAAGGACATCCCTGTAAGAATGATACGGGTTGCATTTTATTGTGCCCTTGAGAATCAAAGATTGGGTATATATTTTGAATGTTAAGTGATATAGCTTTCATTTTTTGCATGTGTTTTCCTCGTGGCAAGACTTTTCAAACAGTACTAGAATTTATGACTTTGACCTTTGTCTGTGTTGAACAGACTTTTTGAAAAAAATAATCAACTTGTACACTGTTCTGTAGCATGTTAATTCCTTGTGGCAGTACCTTTGAATTGGTACCAGAATTTTGATCTTGGAATATGACCATATTTGAAAACTCTTAACATTGGACACATTCTTACACCTATCACACAAATCAGTGCTTTAATTAAGCTCTGTTACAGACATATCGAAAAGTTCTGACAACTTGCCAGACATTCGGTCTGGCACCTAAGAAAAAACTACCAGACCCAAACAAATTTGCCAGACCAAAAACTACACATGCTGTGATAGAGATAAAATTTTTGGCCGACATTCGGTCTAGTGTGCCCAAAAATACTGCCAGACTGACATGATTTTCACCAGACATGTCTGTCGGTCTGGCAGTTTTCAAAATGTGCTGTTATCATTATTAGTTTTCCCATAGGAGCAATTTTTAGAACTCAGCCTTAGAAGTACATGTAAGACTGAACAGTCTTTTTGAATGGCAATTTGCCTAAGGGGGACAAGTACTGTCAAATTGATATGAGGAATGTTATTAGGGGGCATAAGTGTTTATTTGGTCAACAATTTCCGTCTCGGTTTCCTTGTACTGAGGAAAAGAATTATTTGCCATACATTCCATCCACTGTGCCCAACAATGATAGTGGACTGACCTGATTTTTACCTGACATCCGTTGTTCAGCTAGTTTTCAACATAGCTGATGCATAAAAACTGGCAAAATTTATGACATTGGTTGCATCTTTTGAATGCTAAGTTTTTGAATGTTAAGTTATAGGGCTTAAATATTTTATATGTTCATTCCTTTTAGCAAGACCTTTCAGTTGTACCTTATGACCATCTGATAAAATTTGTATGATTCTTCATTTGATTTTATTTGATTTATCTCCCTTTGCCTGTATTTCGTTTTGTCATAATATTTTCTCCTAATTTAAACATATTTTATATATAATATATAGTGTGGAGTTGCATTTTAGGTATTAAATTGCATTAAGATAATAATAAACAGTTCATTTGTTTTGTTGTAATTGTAGAGATCCATAACTCAAGATGAATTACCAGAAAGTATATATGAATCACATACATTCAAGCTCCTTGCTATGTCAACTTGCACAAATGTGGAGAAGTCAGCTCCTGTGTGATGCATTGATTTGTACAGGGAATGTAGTTACCAAGGTATCTTAATCCTTTGCATTGATAGCTACAATGTATTTTGTATACATATATGTAAATGTGGAGTTCAAAAAGTAAAGTACATTTGTAGTAATTTTTCAAAAAACATTTCTACTTAGACTAAAAACCATTAATAAACAGATATATGGAATGAATATTTGAGACAAAATACCAATCAGTACAAGATGAATTTGTGTTTATCTGATATGTTTTATGGAGCTAGGAAGTACATGTAGTAATGTGCCTATGATATTCAAATTCGACGATATTCAAAAAACAATCAGAAAGCAACATTCATTTTGTTCTGTATAATATAATCTAGTGTTTCAATAATCGGTAATCAAACGAAAAAAAAAATATAAATAAAATGTCATACAATGTATATTTTAGCACAATCTGTATTTTTCAGTGAAGTACAAATTGTACTAAGATTCCTTGCTACTGTTAGAATTGCAAGATAGCCCACATATTTGAGGGGTTATTATTTCAGAAAAATTAATTGTATCTTAAAAATTTTGAAAAAGTCTTTGTGAGAGTAAAATTTGTGTCACAGGTCCGACTCTCTAAAAATGCCTTCAAGACCAAGCAAAATATTTATCTGTCTGATGAAAAATATTTACAAAACTAAAAACAACAAAAGAAGGGGCAGTCGGAAACGACAGCTAATCCCCTCGCCCGTTTATTAAATGTTTGTCTAGTAATATAAGCACTCGAGGAAGTTGTACTATTCAAGATCTGGCTTGTTAATTAAATCTGAGCCAGTCATGCAAGAAATGTTGTGACCTAACTTTACAAGACACCTCTACATACAAAATATTATTCCTCTATGAGTTGTAGTATCCCAGATCTGGACTCTTACAAAAACTTTAACCCAAGTCACTCATGTATGAAATGTAGGTCAAAGTGACCTAATGTTTATCATATCTGGAGCTTCCTAACTTTATGAGATGCATCTACATATAAAATATCAGTGAGGGAACTCAATTTTTTTTCACACTCGCCATTTTGGCGAGTGTACTGTACAGCTCACGTGGAAAACGCAAAATCCTTGTTGTCATCACGGACAAATTTTGCCAAACGTGGAATTCCACCGCGATCTTGAACGTGGACAACCTAATTGAGAACGTGGACAAAATATTTACCTGTGTGGACCCCTCGTGACATCGTGTTGAACGTGAANGTAAAAAAATCATCCCATGCTTTTATCAGATGAAATCAATTGGATGGTGTACCAAAACCAAATATGATCAAACATAGATTGTCCTCAGGAATGTCAATTATGCACAATGTCTAACACTACTTCAACAAAAACTTCTGATTTAATCTTGGTTGCCTTTTTTCACAACTTGGCGGCTAAGTTGGTACATGTAGTTTCTAAACATTGCATGTTATAAACATCGAAATTCACGCTATATTTAGACAGCAACCACATGGTTTCCAGGAACGCTAGAAATCGAAAGTTTTTTCTTCGATCTGCGCATGACAATTTCAAAGGGAGATAATAGAATTATTTTGATTGGCTAATTAAAATAGACTCTTCAAAACAATTGTTTGATGGATATTGATTTACAAATTTTTTCCCAGGGGAAAACCTGATGCGTAGGGCAGTTTCATTGATTTTATTAAAGACCCAAAGAATACTTTACCGGACATATCTCGTGACCCGCAACTTGCCTCAAAAGTTCAACTCGCCAAACTGGCGAGTATGGAGTTCTTGGCACTCGCCAAATGAGAATGTTACTCGCTTTTGGCGAGTTTGCGAGCGGTGAGTTCCCACGCTGAAATATTATTTCTCTACAAGTTGTAACATCCCCGATCTGGACTCTTACAAAAACTTTTAACAGGTCTGATTCTCAAAAAATGCCCTCAAGACCAAGTAAAATATTTATCTGTCTGATGAAAAATATTTACAAACTAAAAACAACAAAAGAAGGGGCAGTCAGAAACGACAGCTAATCCCCTCGCCCGTTGATTGAATGTTTGTCTAGTAATATAAGCATTCAAGGAAGTTGTACTATTCAAGATCTGGCTTGTTAATTAAATCTGAGCCAGTCATGCAAGAAATGTTGTGACCTAACTGTACAAGACACCTCTACATACAAAATATCATTCCTTTACAAGTTGTAGTATCCCAGATCTGGACTCTTACAAAAACTTTAACCTAAGTCACTCATGTATGAAATGTAGGTCAAAGTGACCTAATGTTTATCTGGAGCTTCCTAACTTTATGATGCATCTACATATAAAATATTATTCCTCTACAAGTTGTAATATCCCAGATCTGGACTCTTACAAAAACTTTTAACATAAATCACTCATGCATGAAATGTAGGTCAAAGTGACCTAATTTTTATCTGGAGCTTCGTAACTTAACAAGACGCATCTACATACAAAATATTCTTCTACGACTTGTAGTATCCCAGATCTAGACCCTTACAAAAACTTTAACCTAAGTCACTCATGCATGAAATGTAGGTTAAAGTGACCTAATTTTTACCTGGAGCTTCGCTACTTTCCAAGAGGCATCTACATACAAAATATTATTCCTCTACGAGTTGTAGTATCCCAGATCTGGACTCTCACAGAAACTTTAACCTAGGTCACTCATGCATGAAATGTAGGTCAACGTGACCTAATTTTTACCTGGAGCTTTGTAACTTTCCAAGACGCATCTACATACAAAATATTATTCCTCTATGACTTGTAGTATCCCAGATCTGACTTACAAAAACTTTTAACCTAGGTCACTCATGCATGAAATGTAGGTCAAAGTGACTTAATTTTTATCTGGACCTTCGTAACTTTACAAGACGCATCTACATACAAAATATTATTCCTCTACAAGTTGTAGTATCCCAGATCTGGACTCTTACAAAAACTTTAACCCAGGGCTTTTTCTGCCTAATTTGGGAAAAGCCATCTTTTCTAAAATTGGGAAGATTTCGCATTTTGGGAAAATAATATGGTGTCAGTAATTTTTTATGTTTCTGGCAGGGAAAAGAAAAAAAAACTGCTACATTTGCATGATTCTATTTTTTCCACTCTTGTTGTCTCTAAAATTGTCCCAAAGTTTCATTTTCTTCCTTGGTTAGGTCATGGTTTCCTTCAGTGCACATCCTCTTAATATTGTCAAAGGAGACTTGAAGCAGATGTTCATTCTTGTTTCATGAAGTGGAATATGTAGAGAAGAGGTATGGATTTTCATGAAACAAGTGTATGAACACAACTCTGATGGGTGTAGATATCAGATTCATAACTGAAAACCCCCCTTTCCACGGTAGAAGTTGGTACTGGTACTATTTGTTGTACATCTTGTAACTCTGTAGAAACATCAACTTTGATTGCCTTTTCACTTTTAGACTCTGACTGTTAGATATGATAATGAAGCCTTCAGCTGTTCAGTCCACTACGAGTCTACGTTCTCTGAGGGTTACCGTTATGGCATCTAAGACTCTGTTTATTCAGTGCTAAAGGGTTCAGACTTACTCCAAATAAGTTTATTATTAGTACTACCCGATGGTATCATACATTTTGTTTAATAAAAAATAAAGTTTTCTGCACCTGTTTGCATCTGCTGTCAATATTCTTTGACATACTTTATTCACTTCCTGTTTACTTTCTACTGCCAAACCCGATTTGGGAGCACCTCAATCCGGAAAATGGAAACATGCAAGACAAGTCCATTTTCGCGTTTACGGGTGTAAGAACTGAATTCTATGTTGATATTTGTATAAGTTCTCCTGGATTTCTGCGATAAACCACTGATCTAAAGTCGATTTCAACAGAGAAATTGCCGACAGGGCAGTGAAATAATATCGCGGAACCGGGAGTTGTTCCGTCTTACATACTGTATCTTATTGTTCTGACTCAGAGAAACGCTTGATGAAAAGGACCAGACAGTGTCTGTCAAGGGCATAAAATCAATGTCACATGGAGTCTCAAAACCCCGTGAACTGTACCAGAATAACGATTTATAAAACCGGCCTCTGATTGGGAAAATTTACACTGAAATTGGGAAAATAAACAATTTTTTCACCATTGGGAATGGACCCGATAATCGGCCCCCTACAATAGCCTGAAAAAGCCCTGTAACCCAAGTCACTCATGCATGAAATGTAGGTCAAAGTGACCTAATTTTTATCTGGACCTTTGTAACTTTACAAGAGTCAAGACTCATCTACATACAAAATATTATTCCTCTACAAGTTGTAGTATCCCAGATCTGGAATCTTACAAAAACTTTAACCTAAGTCACTCATGCATGAAATGTAGGTCAAATCCACCTATTCTATATATCAACCTCAAGTTCTCCTCAAGATGAATCCATGAACAAAACATTGTCCATCTACGACTTGTTATTCAAAAGATATATGGTCTCAAGTTCGAACAGACGAATGGGTCAAACGCTATATCCCCTACCCAACTTCGTTGGGCGAAGGGATAATAGCAAGAACAAGAAAAAAATGCAAAGTTTGTGTCTTTACAGGAACAGGCTGCACCTTTTAACCAATAGTCCTGCATCCAAGACTAGTAAACATTTATTTGGGCTAGTTAAAATTTAGAAAATTTGCATAGATATACAGGAAAAACATTTGAAAACTGGCTTTTTCGACTAGCAGCTGAAGAAGTTATTGGTGCAGACTGTGTACATGGATCAATATTTGGGGAGGGAATATATATGTAGTGTTTCACTTTCACCCGCTTATCTGTCTGTTTGTCCTTTACAGTAAAATCAGTATATCTTTACAAACTTTTGTAAGTTCAAGATTGATGAGCTTTTTGTCCCTAGATGCATATATAGTAAATCAGGTTGGTATTAAGGCCAAAATTAAAATAATGTTTGTTTCCCCTTCCCCACCGACCGCAAGTAATGGCCCTACTCAAATAATTTATTGACTTTTCAGAGAGAATTTGGATAAAAAACAGTTATTTCTAACTTCTTTTTAGTAAAAATTATAAAAATCATTTCTACCTGTATCTACCTACTCAAAAGTAATAAGTAAGGTTGGGTAAAGGGAAACAAATTTTTTTTAAAATTATGGCCGAAGAAGTAATGTGCACGAGCGAATTTGATTTAAGTGTAGAACGAAAGTCAGGATCTCAGATACAAGAGCATTTAGAGGAGTCTTTTTTGGTTGCAGAGGTCCCTGGAAAGATAAGAAAAAGGTAATATTTCGTGCCCGATTGACTTTGGTTAATATTTGCAGTTCAGTCCAGATCTTGAGTTAATAGAGCAAGTAGTAGGATCAAAAAATGAGCCTTGGATAGTCTAGAAGGTTCTGCTAAGAATTACCTCACCTTGTCGGAATGTCCTACATATCATGGATGAGTGAATTCAATTATAGTTGGTTTGTGCAGAGGTTTATCATTTTTTTGTGAAAAGGGGTGTCAGGCTTATTTGGGAGTTTTACATCAAAATTTAGCCATTTCATAATTTGGGGTTGGGTAAATACATATTTTCAGGAATTTTGAATGATTTTGAAATATTTCTCAATAATAGGAAAGACTCTTTTCATAGTTTGTGGAATGCTAGAAAAATCCATGACTTAGTAGTGATGTACGGTTGGTTGATGGATCCAGCTGCTAATTGTCCTGAAGTGCAAGGAACCAACATGCAAATATCATAAGTACAAAAATCTGAGCTAGGGATACTTTTATTGTCATGAAAAATATTTTTGTTTCCATCCTGTTGTACCAGTGTCATTCCATCATCTATCGCACAACATATTGAAAATCGTTATGAAGATAGAAATTCTGTTTTCAACTTTGTGATTTTGAAGTCCACACGAGTATAGAATTAAGAATTTATTGCAGATGGATCTGGTAGAATTTGATTAATATGACAGCTTGTATAGTTACTGTAATAACTAAGTGTATATAAGGTGATATAGTATTCTCCTACATGGGGCAAGGTCATTGTAGGCATTCATAGCGTTTTTTAAAATCCCCCCTTATATTTGTTGATCCGTCACAGTTTGACATTTGGGCAAGTGGTAGAATTCAGCAAGTTCTCCCTGTTAGGCAGGAAGTCATATCATATGACAAGGTCATATGACCATGACCTCAATTTTACATGGTGTAGTGACCATGTTTAGATGAAACAAGGTAAGAAATTGGAATACAAGAATGATTACACTTAAACTTATGAACAACATGCTTTTATGATGGCTTTTTGTTTACACATAAGTAGTGATGGTTTTAAAGACAGTATTTAAATCTTCTAATACTTGTTTTAGGCGCACCGGGTTGTGCTTTTGGCAGCTTGTCCCATGTTGCAATCGATGGAAAATGCATCTATTGGAACCGAGTTGGAGGTTCGTCTTGCTGCAGATATTAAACAGGATGCAGTCACTACATTTTTGCAATATTTGTATGAAGGATTTATGTTATTAACTGAAGAAAATGTGAAACATGTGGAAAAAGTAGCAAGATTGCTACAAGTAGACAGTGTGATCAAATGCTGCTCAGACTTCTTCAAGTGTCTTGAAAAATCTACAGGAAAACAACACAATGCAAACTATAAATTTGACAAATATGACTTACTTGAATTCCGTCATGTGCGTGCAACTGGATTACAAAAAACATATCATGAAAGACTTATGAAAAGAATGTCAGAATCACCACGACCAACAAGCCCGGGTGGAAAACGACAAAGACTGCATCCTCGTCCTTCTACCCCACCAACAGATTTTATGTCAAGAACTGACGATGCAGCATCAATGGCTCAAAGTTACATGTCTGGAGGGCCAACTGACAATAGAACAGGAAGTGTACGATCTGGTGCTTCAAGTCAATCTAGTAGATCGGGATCACCTTCTGTTGTTGAAATCATAGAGGATAGTTTAGAACTTATTCAAAGAGAAAAGCCTGGCCCTGGGCAGCCAGAACCTCCTCCTGGAAGATTAGCACAGCAAAAAACGTCAATATCTGTTGCTTCACATGTTTCAAATACCAAAGACACTCGTGTAGTCAGCATTGCTGACGATAGTGGCGGTGGAAGGACACGTCTTGTAGATTCATTTAGTGATCGTGTACAAACTATTCCGAGTTCACCGCAACAATCATCACAAATTCAAATGCCAGTCTCGCCAAAAGTTCCATTCCGTGATTCTCATCCACAAAACATTCAGCATCCATCACCGACATCATTCGTATCTCGTGTTCCTCCGAATCAAATGAGCTTTACATCACAACCGCCTCCACCTCCTCTACAACAAGCAGGAACATTGAACATTGCTCCTCTTGCACAAACATTCACGTCGGAACGGTTCCCACCTCGTCCTCAGGAACCTTCTTCTAGTCAATCACGTCCACCTCAAATGTCCACAGAAATATTCACCGAAAACTCATTGACAAAAACATCACAAAGTTTCATGACCAGTACTCCACAACGAAGCCATCCAACTTTTCCTCCCATCTCTGGTGCTAAACCATCATTTGCTGCGGGAAGTGCAGCTCAAGCAGGAGGAATGCCTCCACAGAGTCCATCATTCCAAAGTCAATCATCTAATCAGCAACAAGATACAAGTCAAAGTGCTACAGATAACAAAGGAGAAAAAAGGGAGGTTGAAAGGTAAATTTTTAGTATTATCATTCAAATTTAAGTCACCTTTTTATTTATGGTGCGTGACAATTTGTATGCAGTTTTTGATGAATCACAAAGTGACCATTTTTGAATGCTGCTTGAGACTTTTTGCTTTATATTTAAGTTTACTTTAGTGACATACATATAATTCCTTGATTTTTGTATTTCCCAAAAATTATTTTTTTACGGGCAGCAATATTTGTATTGTTTCCAAATATGCAAGAGGAATGACCTGTTCTTACAGTGCAAAATAGTGACGGCATGATGGTAAAAACGCATTATGACACTTATTTACCCTTTACAAATATAAACTTCAATTTGTGTGGATTTATTTAAGTTAGTTCCAGACTAGTTACACAATGTTTTACAACTTTTACAACTAGTTTTTCTTCTTGATTAGATGAATATTGGTTTATTTCACTTTCAGTTCAAGGCCACAAGAAGGTCATGACCCAGGTCCATCAGATAATCAGTCAGACACTCCAGATCTTGCTATTGTAAAAATCGAAAAAGTTGGTGGGGAGGACGAAACAGGTGGACTAGTATTACAAGTGGACAGTGGACAAGGTGACGGTGCAAATCCAATGCAACGTTTAGGACAATTTAGTGTAGAGGAGGAACAAGATTATGACGAAAGTGATCTCACTGGTGATTGGTCACAGGAAGATGTATCGAACGAAGGCAGCTTTCACCACGAAGGTGATCTGTCGGGTGCGGGAGGCGGAGCCATGTACATGGGACCAACATCAGGTAGGTGTCACATTAAATTTGTATTACATTTAGTTGCTATTAAAATACTCAGTTATCATAGTCTTCAAATCAACCTTGAGTATCGCTGACGATATTTTTATGATGCACAAGTAATGCACTAAACTTTTTTCAAAGACATTCAAATCTTTCAAATATGTTCAATCTTTATTTTTTGAGGGGAAGTCTATTTTGTTTCTTGGTTTGGGAATTTTCCTTTTTTTTTCTAACATTATGAACAAATTAAAGCACTTGTGATCAAGGTTGGTATGGAGAGGTACAGGCTCGTCATCTTTCATTATTGTTTTGTTTATGTTGGCTGTGATTTTGCAAGCATATTATAATTTGTCCATTTCGCAATGATAAACAAGAAAAATCAATTCATTTTTCAGCAAATCAAGATCTATAAATGACCTATTAATAATTTAATTTGGTACAAGGCTCGATTTTTTCATTCTAGTCAAAATTGCAAAGAGACACTACAATGGAACAAAATATTTGAACTATTTGTATATTTTTTGGAGGTACAATTATAACACAAATAGAACTTTTATCCAAAGAAAAAAAAATTCCCCACTGAACAACAAATTACAAGTATGGTGTTGCCTATGATACTTTAGTATTTAATGGATTTTCATAAAAATATTTGCAAAATCACATATTTAGTCTTTCAGCTGAGCAGAAAGGTAGGTGGCCCTGGCCCTGACACACATTTGTCATTAGAGAAAAAAAAAGAGAAAAACTAATGATGCTAAATATTGTTCAACATGTATCATCTTGAGGTAGTGGTTTTGAAAATATAATCAAAAAAAAAAAAAAAATTGATGACAAAAAGGATTGAATTTATACATAATGTATAAATGTATAAACATGTAGCAAATGAATTTTAAAAAGGAGATGAAAGATTTGTTTTGTTTTTGAATTGAAAACTGATGACAAATGTATGTCTTACAAATTTAATTTATATATATTTATAGAGGCACTGCAATTGGAAGAATTCACCTAAAATAGAAATATTTTATAAATATCAATGCAAACATCTGAACTGACTTTTACACTAGAACAAGAAGTACTTTAATTTGTGGCCAGGCTAAGTCAAAATTAGATAAGGTTTTAAAAAACCTGTACTTGTTTAAAGAAAATTGGGAGATGTTTTAATGAAAAATATTATTCAATAACTATCCAGCTTTAATATGCACATAGATTTTGAAATTTTGGTGGATGAAGATATATAGTTGTGTTGGATTACTTAGCAAAAGCAATATATATATCTATTTGCATAGGCAGATCCAGAGGGGTTTCAGGGGTTAGAACCCACCTTTTCAAAAAAAAAAAAAAAACAATTGTACAGAATTTAGGACAAAGGTTGTCAAAAACAGCTAAAAGGTGGATTGGAACATTCCCTTTTTCAGAGTCTGGACCCTCCTTTGGATTTCCCTAGTGTGCATCACTTGTATTGATAGATGATGGTATCAGTGTTTTACTTACTGTATTTTATGGAATATAAGTCTCCTCTCAAAAGGGAAAAATATGCAATTTATTGAACTAATCTATCAGATAGACTTATATCAGTAAAATACAGATACTTTTCAAAATGTCTGCATCACTTTACTGAAAATTTAACATGCACAGTTTGAATTTAAACAAATGGAAACAGATTTATGTTTTTAAACATTATTATATACATTAGATCTGAAGTTAAAATTTTTAGCAAAGATACAGAAAAAAACTTTTAAAGATGTACACCAGCGGTATTTCTGGACTGTGCAAGTTGAATTGAAGTATTCTTTTGAATTCCTATATAAAGAATATGTTATATGGTACAGAATATGGAATGATTTAAATATTTTCACACCAAATCCACTTATATAACACACATCGAGATGAGACAACATGAAAGACATTTCAAAACAGGAGAAATTCATAATGAGCAAATTTGGTAGTCAGCTTAACTATGAATGAATCAACTATTAAACACTGAAGTTGCTGTAAATGATCTATTGGAAATTAGTGAATGATTGATTGATTTGACTTTAGTGAATGATTGATTGATTGGAGTTATAAGCCACCTCAGTAATGCAGATGAACGTCAGGTAAAAGTTTTATGAATTGTTGATGCAGACATGCCGTACATAATATATATGAAAACTTCTTCTCCAGGAACTTGATTGATGACTAAATATAAAACTAATTGTAAACTTATTTCATTTCCATTTCAAATGCATAGATTTGAAATTGGTGCTTTGGGTGATTGGTTGAACAACTTTTATTTGTGGTTATTGCCAAGGTTCTGAATCTTGTATTGAAATTAAATAGTTCAAAGTTGATATTAGTTGACAGACAATGAAATTTTATTACTACAATCAAGTTCCTGGAAGATGCACATCGAGTCCAGCTTCTTTCTCCGAATCATCTATTATAAAATGCTTGAAAAAAATCATGAAATTTCAATTGCGATGAAAGTGTCAAGTTAATTCATTGTATATATTCTCAGTTCGAGAAAAGGGAAGGAAGTTGGATTGTTATATAAAAAAAATTGCATGCATCTTTCTGGTTATGCAAGTTCTACCATGAAAAAAAAGATAAATTCCACGTTTTGTCAGAATAGGAACGTCTTGAAATTTAACCCCCATCAGTAAACTGCATTCAGTAATTTGCATTCGTTTTGAATGAATGTAGATAATTTAACAAAACATCGAGCTTGTATTAATATGAACCAGAAACATGCAATTATTATCAGTTTAATGTTTTTGTCAAAGATTGTGTTTTATACAAGTTGAAAATCTGTAAAGCAAATGAACCTTAACTTGAATTGTTGATAACAGATATTCAGAGCATAAATCATATAACATTGTCTAAAATAGATTCTTTAAAGTTCTTAAACATTAAAAAAAGATAAAACACAATCTTTGTCAGTTTGCCCCAACCCCAAACCCCCGAAGATGGAAGAATAAAGCTGATTCCAGAGGAGAGCAACAGAACAACTTCTTCATTATGAGTCTCATGAATGCAATTTTGAATTTAAAGCAGACTTATTGCTGAAACATAGTTGGTCTTTGTATGGTTTGGTATTTTCCAAGGTTTCAGAATTATGACGCAGTTTTAAAGAGAAATAAGTTTTGAAAGAAGCAAACTTGAAGAACTCTGCAGTTACGTCAAATTCAAAATCAAATATTCACTATCTTTGTACGAACATTCAAAATATCCATAATTCAAGATACTAATTTTTTCGGGAGATAGATATCTTCAGCATGATCTAGCGTGATAAATAACATGTCATGTCAATTTTAAAATCTCATAATGAAGAAGATAAAAGGTTTGTATTTTTTTTTACTGTCATCATTAATTCATCGTAATCATTGAGCCTGTACATGTGATAACTGGGTATTTTTATATCATTCATTTTAGCAGTATTTTGTTTCTTTTTTTCAAGGGTTCAATATGCTGTACGGAAATTTACTCGATTTTGGAGTCTTTTTTAACTAACTGATGTATTGCAAATTTTGTTATTTGGAATAAAAAATAGTAACTTCACCAAAACTTTGTCAATCAAAGTATGTGCATTTTGTTAAAATATATACTTCATCAAAATTTTGTTGCTCAAAGTATGTGCATTTTGTTACCCTTGATAAATAAGAATCAAACCTGCTGAAGTGATGAATTAAGGCTTAACAACTGGTGAAGAAAGTTCCATGTTTCATCCCTTCAATTGGATTCTGTCATTTTGCATTTCCCACAATCCAACTTTCAACAATGGACGCTTTAATTGCTGGTGTTTTAAGAGATGGTCTTTCCTACATCACACTAAATACTGATATCCTAAAAGTAATGGAGTAATATAAGGAGTAAATCATGTGTTCATAATGGAAACTAGACTGGACATTCACAACCAAATTCACAAATCAAAGAAAGTTTAAAGAGTTGAATTCTCAGAAGCCAGATTTTGCAACTTGGGAGAAAATAAGAATGAACTAAAAATGAGCAGCAAAAGTTTTTATTCAAGGATGACATGTTAAGCTGAAGCCCTGATATAGGTGTTTGATTTATT
The DNA here is from genome assembly GCA_002080025.1 of Modiolus philippinarum. Taxonomy (NCBI): domain Eukaryota; kingdom Metazoa; phylum Mollusca; class Bivalvia; order Mytilida; family Modiolidae; genus Modiolus; species Modiolus philippinarum. The sequence continues at coordinate 29,085 of MJUU01063323.1, forward strand.
TAGACCTCCTGCATTGGCACTGATGATCAGTCATGACTGATATGTGCGGAATCATTATATATAGGCAAGAATAAATGGATTAAATGTTCATGAAACAATATACATACAAGACCTTCTGAATAGACCAAAAGAAGTTTTTGTTTCTTGCAATTTTTCATCTATAACCATGGTCAAGTTTTCATAAAATATTTAGGAAGGTGTAAAAAGAGACGCAGGCAGCATGAGACAAACACGTTCTAAGCAGCCATAAATTTTAAAGTATCGTGACCGGTGTTCAAAGAAATCACAAGAACAACGCTTTCATTGTTTTCTTCATCTGTCCTGTTCAAAGAATTAAAGAGCAGTATTTTTGCCTACAACAGATGTCAAACATGAAAAATTTTCCTTGCCGAATGACAGTTTCCAATATTTGTAAAGTAACATATGAGAAATAAAGTACAATTTTTGCTTGTAAAGAAAGTGTGTAAATGTTATTTAGAATTTACAAATAATTAAAACAATTTATAAAACTTTGGCATCCTTATCCCATTGATAACTGGTGTTGGTGTCAATTTGTTTTTCTGTATATTATAATGTTATTGAAATACATTTGCATAATGAACATTGAGGTAAATGTATTTGAGACCATAAGCTGACACCAAGAATATTTTAATGGATTTGTGAGAACTTTATGGAATTGTAGTAATGGACATACGTGACTCGTGAACTAGACCATGGTTGATGAGCTAATAATTGTAATATTCAGTGCAGATGCAAATTAAAACAGGACAGAACACTAAGGCTGAATTTCACCTTAATAAAGAAGATTGAATTAAAAATTAGTGTAGAAGATTGAATTGAAAAAAAATTAGTGTGGAAGATTGAATAAGAAATTCATTTAGGGAGAAATCATTAAAGTTTTTGATTAGAATTTTCAAATTTAATTGTATTTTGAACATTAATACAAAAATAAAAAAAAATAAATTTGGTTATTGAAAGAAGCTGTTATGAAATCTTCTTTGTAAGTAGTGAATGAAAAAAAATAGACAGCAAAAAATTATTGGGGATCAAAATTGTTAGACTTAATTTTATGAGAAATCTGGAAAACTAAGCTTTGAATAACTGCATACTCCCCAAAAGTTTTTTGCATGTATAAGCATTAAAAAAATCCACTCAACACACAACAACACTTGAAGAAAGTCTGTTGGCGATGGGAAGTTTTGCGCGAAATGTAATTTCTTCAACAAAATGAGTACATCAATAATTAAAATCGGACACCCGGAGTCCTCACAACACCACCATTAAAAATGCATATTGTGTACATGTATATATGATTTAGATATTTGTTGTGCTAAAATTGTTTTGGGTATAAAATAATATGGTATAAACATGATGTTATTTGAATATTTGCTACCACCAACACCAGTTTTCTTTATACTTTCTGATGGCAAAAAACCATGAAGCATTCTTCACCTTGTTGTTATATTGTATATAGTTACATAAAATAAAGGGAGCTAATTAAAATTATTGACTAAAGGGAGATAATAGAGACACATGAATTGGTATGAGCAGCAAATGAAAATCTTTTAATAAAATTTGAGCATCCTGCTAGTATTTAATTGGAATACCACAATTATAAAGATGTGTGAGCGTTATTAATTTGTGTTGAATATGTGCCTTAGCTTTGCAACAAATAGAAATACTTATTCAGACATATTTTTGAAGAGTTGGGGGTTGGGGTTGACTTAGCGAAAAATGCAATAAATAATACATCTTTGAAAAGTGAAAATAGCCAAAGAAGTTTGTTTTTCCAATGGAGGATATAAGTGAGATATACAATTGTACATTGATTTACAAAAAAACAATTTGTCATTTTATTCCTTATTATGCAATAATTTAATGTTATGAATAAATGCCATGGTATATAATGGCTTGAGTCCCAATTGTTATTGTTATTTAGTAATGTTGCCTTGGTTTATGAATTTGCTGATAAAAGGTGAAAGTTTTCAGTTTTTAGGGAAAACACATTTAGGACTATAAATAACAATCTTTGTTGTATGACTTTGAGGTATTCACTTATATGTAAGTGAAAATGTTATATTTGCATCAAGTGAGAATTTCTTACTTGTATGAACATTAGACTATGCCTCCCCCCAAAAAAACTACTTAAACCACTGAATGAGTACCATATTAAGATAAATTGTGAGATTCTTTTGGAATTACAATATCAAAATCTCTAAAGCATAGTTTTCAATGAAAGTTTTCAAAAGTTAGTTAAAAATTATCTGAAATGGAACATTAAAATGGACCTTTTCAGAAACTTGGAAGGGGAGTGTTTCATGAAACATTGCCATACTGCGAATTGTTGATATACTCTGCAACTTCAAGAAGAAAGAAGAAAAATCACTACTTTATTTTGAGATGAGATGTAATTACGTATTTACAGAGAAGATTGGACACAGAATTCGGTACATTTAAACAGTGGCTAACATTACTTCCGATGTATTCTTTTCAAGTTTGTGAAATGGTCCATTAAAGTTCTTTGTATTATGAAAGAATGCTTTTGGATGTAAGAGCTGGTGAAGTAAGGAAACATATTCTTTGTCAATGCTAGCTATGTTCCTCTGTACTGCACCTAGGTCTTATAATAAGTTTAAATTAAGTTTAATCCCCTGCTTTCACCCATACAATGTTGCTTTGTTTGGCACATGAAATTTGACCAACCTACAATCTACCTGGACATCGTTCCAAATTTTAATCATTAACCATTGAGCGATTAAAAAAAAGACTTCATTGTGAAAATTGACTTGAAAACAGTAATTTCAACCAGGAAGAAAGAAGATGATGAAAGATTTTTTAGCTGAAGATGGTTGGACTTTTACTAAATTGGAAATGGTTAACGGCATTTTTAAAAGAGAAGAAAGAAAGGGAAGAAAGAAGACTGAAGAAAGGGAAGAAAGGTGTTCTGTAAAACGGCATTTTTAAAACAGAAGAAAGAAGAGAAAAGAAAGGAAATAACGGTGAAACGGCATTTTTGAAAGGGAAGAAAGGAAAGTGTTCTTAAGTATTACAAAGGCGGTTTTTCCTGTAGAAGGAAGAAAGAAGTAAAACAGACTGAAATTGAAAAATCAACACCAGAAATTATTTCGATAGTCAGAACAAAATTGTATGGGATTGCCAGTTGTTGACCATATGATGGCACTGTTGTCATCATAACATTTTGTACTTTGCGCAGTGATACAGAATTCCTTGCGAGTTAGTTTCAATGGACAAAACCCAAGATTTATCTCATTGATGAAATAATATTGAGCTACAAAAAAATCAAATTTTGAGTTAAAAGTTTTTGGCTAAAAAATTTCAATGTACAAACATGTTTATCAAAAAATTCTTAAAAATTTATGAAAGAGATGACTTGAAAATTATCTATAATAATTAAAGATTATTTGTGTAAAGATGGGTTATTGGGAGGTATTTGAAGAGAGGCTGAAATATTTATTGCTAGCAATATTGCATACATGAAAAAATGAAGAAGAAGCAATTCATTGACAAGTCTGGAATATGATTCTGATTTAAGCAGATCTGATCCTGCCTGGCTCATTTTACATTTAATGTATTTCCCCTTCATTTAAGAACTGATATTTCCATAGGTTGATTATCATATGAATCAGATCTGAGGCTACTAATATTTAAAAAAAAACAGTGTGTTTGTACTTTGTGATTTGCCGAATATGTGTTTTTTCCAGTCGTAGATTGATTTTGAGGAGTTTTTTAAGGCTTATTAAATGGAAATTCTTTTTAAAAAGTTTTTGTTTGTAGACTAATATGTTGCTGTTACATGTACATTGTATATATTCTTTTGTCCTGGAGAAATGGACAAAAAAATTGATTGAAAATGAAAGGGTCTACAAAGATGGTTCAATACACTTATACTCTGGGGGGTGGGGGTGGGAAGAAAAAGATTTTATCTTGTTATCTATCCAAAGTTTGAAAACCAGAGAAATCTGAACATACAGTATCATACTTGAGCATGGGGAGGGTGGTACAATGGTGTCAAAGGCATGTAAAATTAATTTATATGATGTGGTATGATTAACTGGTCAAAATGCTGATAATGATGTATATATTTCAGATAATGTTAAAAGGTTTAAAAAGAAAGGATGTTATGATCAAAGTACACTTATGATGGCTGTTCAGACTGTACTGGATGGAAAACTTAGCTCTTATAAAGCCGCTGAAATGTTTGGAATACCGCGGAGTACGATTTATGATTGGGTTGTCAAAACAAAACTTGCAATAAATGCAAACCAGAATGTTCCTAGATAGTTCCTTATCCTCAATTTGAGCAGAAAAATTTCACTAACTCTTGATGTTGGAAGGAATAGTTTAACAATTTCTATTTTTAAACATTTAACTAAGATTGTTGGGATATGTTTGAATTGGGAAATGTTTGGAATACCGTGGAGTACAATTTATGATTAGGTTGTCAAGACGGAACTTGCAATAAATGCAAATCAGAATGTTCCTGGATAGTTTCCAATTCTTGATTTGAATAGAAAAAATTCACTAAATGTTGATGATGGAAGGAATCATAATACAATTGTGCAGGGAAATATTGATTGTTTTAAACATTTAACTAAGTTTGCTGGGATACTGTATGTTTGAAGTTGGAAAGGATTTGAAGAGAGAATTGCTTGAAGTTATTGAATATTTTATTTTCAAACACAGAACTTAATTACATTAGAAAATAAAATAAAATTGTATAACTATGAAATAAAGTTTGAAATTGATTATATTGAACATATTTGTATAGAAAGTGCAAGTTGTGATGCTAGTATTTTTAGTAAAGTTTGAGGGGGAGGTTTGGCCGAGTCAGACGTCGACAGCATTGTACAAGTGCTACTTTATTATACATTTATCCTAAATGATGGTAACCATGGTAACTAATCTATGTTTCAGAGTTTAAGGTGAAGAAGACTAGGAAGAACTATAGCAAGGATCAATTAATCCTGGCCATTAATGCTATGAAATCAAACAATTGGTCTTCCAATCAAGCTGCAGAGTTCTATGGAGTACCTAAGAGTACTATCTGTTTTCATGTTGCTAAAATGAGAAAGTCAGAACGGAGTGTTTCTAAATGATGTGATTTATGAATTAAAACAAATCTGTACTATGTTTACATGAAGTGAGGAACTAAATTGTTATGATAGAGTTCACAGAACTTGTCTTGTTTTGAAGGGCGGGGAAATTTAATATAGTTTCGAGTTGCATTCATGCTGTGGGATTGATATCTTTAATTTTTCGTACCTGTATTGAATTTTAGAACATAGAGAAATATTGTGCACTATGTGAATATTAATCTATAAACGAACAAACATGAAGAATTTTAAGACTATGCACAATTGAAATAAGAATGATGACTGTGCTCTGGGAAACTTGATTTAGACTACATAAACAATCTTTTAATTTGAGAAGTTTTCAGAAATGTTCATTTAATTCTGTAAATGTTCCAAATTAAAGACTTTAAATTAATTAAAAATATTGTGTTGCTACACTGAAAAGTTTCTATTTAAGTAGACAACATCCTATATAAATACATTTTATCTGATTTGAATAATTGTAATACACAGTTCATCTATTACAAAATGTAATGTGCCTGTAATTATTATATCTTCACCTGGGAAATAAATATTTTGGAATTGGAAATAAATATTTTGAAATTGTTGAGGTGTGTTTCAAAATGTAAAATATTGATCCAATATAAAAACAAATACCCAATGAGGATTTAGAATCGACCATATATGATTTAAGTTGAAAGTGAGATTGTAAAATGGCAGTTCCTCTTGTAGTTTTGACTACAGCCTTTTGCACATGAAGTTAATTTATCTTACCACTTAAAATGGCTTTATATATAGTTGATTAAAATAAAATTTATCAAGAAATCATTTTGAAGTTGTGATATTGTGTCTTTCAGACTACAGCAACATGTTAAAGGACTTCGTGCCTCCAGACTTTACACCCAGAAGACGGTCATATGATTTGAACAACTTAATGATGGCAGTGCAAGCTGTCAAGTCCAAGACCATGAGCAGGTCGCGTGCTTGTGAATATTTTGGTGTTCCCCGCACAACAGTGTATGACTGGATTGCAAGGGAAAAACGTGAAAAACAAAATAAACAAATTTTCATTAGAAATGAACCTACATTTTTAGAAATAGAAAAACATGTGAGAAGTGAGCTCATGGTTGATCAACAGTCGAAAACTGATCAGTTGTTAAGACATCAGCCAATGAATGATCCTATAGAAAAACCTTTACAAAGTGATCATTCTGTTGAACAAATGTTTATAAAAGACGTTTCTAGTGTTGAGGCTGAGGGATATGGAAATATATGTAAAGTTGAAAAAGATTCTGAGGACTTTGAAAAAGATCACTAACTTTGATATGAGAGTCTAAATTTCCTATTTAATGTAGAATTCATTACATTCCTATTGACATCGTAAATTATTATACTTGTTAGATTAATGAGAGTTGCTTGTTTTAAAACTAAATACTCATAAAAATATCCCAGAAATAAAGGCAATCTGCGGAAGGAAAAAGGACTTCTGTTAAAATAAAACAAGTAAAACTGATGAAAATGAAATGACAACTTTGAATTATGATAAGATTTAATGTTTAATTTTATTTTTTTTTCGCATGTTGTTCATTTGTTGTTCTGTAACTTTGACTATATTTCTAGAATTTAATCTGTTACTTTGTTTAGCTATATAACTTGAATTTAATTAAATGGTATTTATAATTGAGAACTTTATTTGGAATTAAAAAATGGTTGAGTCAAGTCTTCAGTCTGCAGATGCTAAGGTTTGAGATGTATAATTTCTGGTAGAGCAGCTGCTTATATCCAATTTCATTTACTTAATCTGGATACCTACTTATCAGGATTATTGCAACATGGTGCTTTCTATCCCCAGTTGACAAAATTTTGAAAATTTAGAGATGATTGTCTGGAAACTATCTATTTTGTTATCTGATCATCATTAAAAATCAAGTTGTGGTGACTTGTCATTTGAAACATTTGCACATATATTGGGTTGTAAAAGACTTGTATATTAACATTTGTAGAGACCATCAAAAGCATATATAGTTATGTTATTTCGTATCCAGAGTGCAATAATGAAATGTTATTTCATATCAAGAGTACAATAATGAAATTATCACATGTCCAATCAGGGAGATAATGTTGATTATTATATGTCTTTCAGAAGTATCGCCAGTAATGTATATGGATGTCCGGTGGAAAAGAAGGAAGCAAAAGGCGTATAATCCTACAAACTTGATTTTAGCCGTAAAAGCTGTGCAGGAAGGCAATATGAATGCCTATCAGGCAGCTCAAATATTTGGAGTCCCTCGTCGAACTGTTAGTTATCGTGTTCAAAAAGCTAGAGAAAGATATTTAATGAGTTTGAAAACTGCTGCTGAATATGCTATGGAGGCTGAAACTAAGACTGAACCCAATTCTACAATGGACTGATTTATTAAGAAACATCAAGTTATTTATGGACATCATTGTACTATATTCCTAATTGAGGATGTTGTATTTAGAGGGGTTCTTTTCAGTGTGTCTAATGGAAAGTCTCACTAAACATTGTTTTGTCCTGTTAGTGTTACATCAATATGAAATTCTGTGATATTTTTTTTATATACAAGTGTCTTGTAAAATCAGATATCTGAATTAATATAGTTTAACAATTTTTAACATTTAACAGATTTTAATTTTTACACCTAAATGAATTTATTTTAGCAGACTTTTGACTTGTAAAGGCCACATATGTTTGTAGTGGGACTTCAGTTAAACTACTATTAGGTGAAACAATAGTAATTTAGAAATTGAAATTTGAGCATGTTGAGTCATCTTCTAGCCTTTTATAAAAAAGTTGTTTATTATTTTGACTAGAATAAGAAATCTTTGTTTTCAGTTTTTTATAAGTTGCATCAAATAATTTTAACATAATGCAGAATAAAAGAATTAACACATCATGCCTTTCTTTCTTCCAGATAATAAGAGAAAGAAAAGAGGTCACTATAAATGTTATGATGATAGTAGGGAGTTATTTTTGGCTTTAGAAGCAGTCAATTCTGGAGCAATGAATGCGGGGCAAGCGTCAGTACACTTTGGTATTCCTAGACGGACAATGTATCTCAAAGTCAAACAGTGTAAACTGCTACAAAACAGAAAATAGTAATATCATGAAAGACTAAACAGAAGCATTTTTGTCCATTTCCTTGTTCGGTCTCCTAATGCTGTTGAATACAAGTTGTAGAAAAGAAACTGAACAATAATACCATTGTAGATACTTCCTTCTCTGCATTGTGTAAATAAAGTATTTGATGTGCTGTTTTCTTTGGATTTTATTAATTATAGTGATAATGGAATATTATTTATTGGTATTTGTATGACATTTCATACTAAATTATGTCAGGTATCTGCATGTTTTGACAAACTTCGTTCTAATTTCAAAGACACAAAGGAAAAAAAAGTTTTCCAAGACGAATGTTTCTTGCAATCATATTGTTCATGTTCAAGGAATAAGGATTTATATTGAAATGAAGGTTAATCCAAATGAGAAAATTGTTTTATTCAAGTAGTGTGTTGGATTACAACCTGCTTTTGCTAAAAATCTAAAATGAGGTATTGCTATCAGTACCATCTCTTTGTTAGTGTGATCATCTGTCAGCAGTGTCATAATTTTTATAAAAATTTGGTATCACCTGAATTTGAAGGAAATAACAACCATCCTTTACAGGAATTGGGTAGGAAGGTCATTTAGAGATGAAAGCTAACTGCTACCAATGCTGTTGTTTATAATTTGCACTTTCTCTTTGTCTCTTCTGAAACCTCTATTAGAGTGTTGTGAAGGCTCTGTACTGATATTGCTCAAATTACAGTAATGTTGCTAGGAAGGTATTGTGCTGAAATTGTATATCTTCCAATCTTTCAAATGACAATCTAAGACTGGACAACAATTTGCAAAGAACTTGACTGGATATTGTAAAACATAAAACATCTGAAGCTATTCAAGCTATTCTTTAACTGAAGTAAGGAAAAATGTATCGAAGCCCCAGAACAAAGATTTATTATTTTCTTATACCTTTAAAAAAAAGTGTAGCAAACTCTCCATGAGTGGTGAATGTAAGGTTCATGTTCTGTCCTGACCTAAACAGTGCACCAGCATAGTTCATAGTTTGATATTGAACCCTGGGAAAAAGTTTAAACAACTCATCTGAAACTGTGTGTGTGTGAATTCATTATAACTGCATTAGTAGTGTTGTCTTTTAATATCTGTCTGTCAGCATTCTATGAAATTTGGGAAAGTTGTGTTGCAAAAGTTTGACAATAAAAAAAAATTGGATGCTGTTGTTAGATGTCAAAAATTTGAATTTTAAATTACTGAAGCTGCTGAAAAAAATAACCACCAGCAACAAAGGAAAGATGCTATATTTAGATATGTTAGAAGGAATACTATTATTGTCCAATGCCATAGAGTGGAGATTATTTTACTTCAACTTTCATTAATCCTTTTGCATAGGTAACCTTGTAATTGGTAAATCCTCTTCAACCACATAAAGGATTTTGATGTTACTATACACAATGGACAGGCACTAAATGCAGATGTGCATGAGAAGAAAAATAATTATCCAACATCCTGAAGATAATTTGACTCTCCTTTACTCCTAGGAAATGGAGGTGCCAGGGTTTTACCAAGTCAACTCTTATTACTTTCTTATTAAATCAACATGTGAAAAAAGCATATAGCAAATCTGTTTAACTTATGACGGATTCAGTCCTTAATTGATATTTTCTTAATTATGCCCCTGCCGTTAGGTGATGAGGGCATTAAGGTCAAAGATTTCTCAGCTTGTGTATGCAGGAATGAATTTTGATATTTGGTCTGAAACTTTGGCATGATGACTTGTACCGTATCTCCTCTTTTCAAGTCCTTTGCTCAACTTCTTCCTGTTTGGCGGGGGTGGGGGGTGGGGGGGGTTTGCTTTTCACTGAGAAGGAACCAAAGAAGACTTGTACTAAGTGTCTTCAAGTCAATCAGTTTATTTTCTGAATTTGAAATTCTGGACATCCATAATTTGTTTTCAACTCGCCTTTAATGTATGCTCCATATATTCAGTAGTTTGTGTGTCGAAAATTAAGAGCAAGCAATTTTAAAACTGTCCCATGGACACATTTTCTTTTATTTTGTTTTGCTTTTCATTACTGTTTTATAACTGAGAAGGAACCAAAGAAGACTTGTACCAAGTGTCTCCAAGTCAATCAGTTTATTTTCTGAATTTGAAATTCTGGACTGTTTTCAACTCGCCTTTAATGTATGCTCCATATTTTTGTATTGACAGAATATTCAGTAGTTGATGTGTCGAAAATTGAGAGCAAGCAATTTTCAAACTGATTTTGGTTTTCTTTGCTAGAATAAAAGTTCTAAGATGAATGAAAAGAGTGAAAAGTTTAAAGTTGAAAAACAAGGAAAAAAGACCAAAATTTTCAATTGATTTAATTCAGATATTCAATATCATTGATCAAAGCTTTTGTATCTTTCAGAGGGTATAAAGAACATTATTTCAAGATCACGACATGGTAAAAATTCTGAAAGGAAAGGAAGGGACTACAAGGGTTATAGCTCACAAGCACTTGAAATGGCTATTAATGCAGTTTGCAAAGGGGAACTAAATGGTAGACAGGCAGCTCAATTTTATGGAGTTCCTGTTGGGACTGTTTATGACCGTGTTGCAAAAACCAAATTAAATAATCCAAATTGAACTTAATTTTGAAAATTTTATTACCAGTTGTGTTAGTAATATTATGATTTTGTGTGATAGGGACATATTAAATTGGAGTGGAGATTAAAATCTTATATAAATACTTTGCACTTGGAAGAAATATTCAAGAATTTGACTTGTGATTTGTATACAACTTTTTTTTTATTTATGATCTTGAAAGTAGAATTTTGTAATATTACAGATTCAGGACGTGGAAAGGAAGGCTATAGAACATACAAAAACTATGATGAAGAAAACTTGATCAGAGCTGTGGAAGCTGTTATTACTGGTCGATTGACTCAAACTAATGCAGCCAAGCTTTTTGGTGTTCCTCGGAAAACTATTTACTACAGAATGCAAAAACTTTGTGAAAGAACTTCAAAAAAGTGAATATGTTTTGGTTTTTGTAAAATTTGAAATTGGAACTGGTGGAAATTTTGTTTTTTGTTATTTTTTATTCTTTTTTTTTTCTGTTTTGTTGATCTTAAGAAAAGAATAATAAAGTTTACTGAATCCATAAATAACTTGTCTGTAATCGTGACATTAAAACTATTGTATTGAAATGTTTACTGAAAAAAGAATACGATTGAAAAATTTATTAGTTGTTAAATTTCTTTAGTTCTGTACTGAAGCCATCTTGGATAAAAAGAAAAACATGCTCTTTGATATTACGAAAAAATTGAAATAAGGTTTAGGACACTTGCAAAAAAGCAAGTATTCAATTTACACTGTCATAAATAACATTTGTCTTATTGTGGAAGTAGAGTGAAACTTGAGGTGCATGTTTTGAGATCATATTGCATGAATTGCTTCCTTGAATGAAGTTATATTTAGCAGGATAAATGTTCTCTCGACTAATAGGTTACATGTACTGTTATTTCAGATCAATATAGGAGACTGTATAAAAGTCATTCTAGAAAAAAGTACAAGGAAGAAACCTTGCTAAATGCACTTAGGTCAGTTATAGCTGGAGAAATGTCACAAACACATGCTGCTAGAGTATATGGAGTTCCACAACAGACTATTTTCAGCAGACTGAAAAAAATGAGAGATCAGAACTTGATAAAGTGAAAAATTACCACACGATTTGTATATTTGTGTTTTTCTACCCACTTTGTTTGTTAGATGAAATGGAGTAAAGCTGATAGTCATGATAGTGATTGTAGTGTTCATAGCATGAGGCATATTGTTTGATAGAGTCGCTAGCCTTTTGTAACACCATATCCTGTAGAGGGAAGGACTAAATGTGTATCTGCTGATCTAATATTGGCCGACTTGTGGATGTACATACTTACAAAAAGCTTATTCATTCTATGGTTCTATAAAATGTGTATTTGGATGGATATTTTCAATCTTTTGATTTTCCTGTCTTTAGTGTTTGTTATGTAAACTTGGGATGACTTGTATGCAAGTAAAAATACCAGCCTTATGATGAAAATTTGACAGCATGGTTGATTTCTAATTTAGATTGCTACCAAACCAAACATCCAGGGCAATTTGCATAATTAATTGGTGACATATACTATTTTCAGATTGGGATGGGAGTACCTACAAATGTCGTTCTAGAAAAAGATACAAAGCAGAGAATTTGCAGAAAGCTCTCCAGGCGGTAGTCACAGGGCAAATGAAGCAAACTCATGCTGCTAGATTGTATGGAGTTCCACAACAGACAATATTTAGTAGACTTAAAAAAATTAGAGAAAAGAAATCAAGTGACTGACCCTATTTTTGTGTAAATTTATTTTGAGAAATAATCTACAGTTGTGAAACTTTAAATAAAGAAAATGCGGTGAAGTCTGGTATAAAATGTTCAGTGTGACATATAAAGTATGGTTTCTGATGATAAAAGTCTTATGTGATAGTGCATCATTCAAATTTTGATATACAGTGCTCTATAGATATACTGCCCTTCTTTAATGGCTGTCCCTCACTTATCGCCACCCGTTTTCAAGGTCTGTTGATCAAAAAGTTGCATAGTGTCTATGTAATTTAATCCCTTGATATATCACTACCCTCATTTTTCGCAAAAATTTTCCCTGGTCCCAAAGGCGACAATATAACAAGGGTGCTTTTTATTTTTCAGCTGGAAAGTGTCAACTCTAGAGCTACATATATATTGAACAATATTCATACAATATTCATCTGAAATACTGCATACAAATTGCCTGGTACATTTACTTGATTCGATCCTTTGCATATAATTTTGGTTTACATTTATGGTTATATTGGGCAAAACAGTTTCAGTTCACATGCTACTCTGATGTGAAAAAAAATATGTTATGGACACTTGTTTGAATTTTCATGTAGATTTCTTCATAGTAAATTCTACAATTCTTTTTCTTTGAAGTGCATATTGTTTTAACATGGTTTGTTACATAAAAAAATAAGGATTGTTTTGATTAAGATTTTCTGTAGTCTTGCCCATCTAATTGGTGTGATACTATTTTCAGATTGGGATGGTAGTGCAAACAAATTTCGTTGTAGAAAGATGTACAAAGAAGAAAATTTGTTAAAGGCACTTCAAGCAGTTATATCTGGGCAAATGAAACAAACCCATGCTGCTAGATTTTATGGAGTGCCACAGCAGACTATTTTTAGCAGACTTAAAAAAATGGGAACAAAGAAAATGAATAAAAAGTAAAATGTTGGAAACCCCAGTGTTAATGATACTAGAAAATGGTTGTGGTTGTAAGAGAATTTCATACTGTTTATCTAGAGATTTAAAGTGTTTTGTTTAACTTTGCAAATTTTGTAAACAGACAAATAAAAGACTTCATGTTAAATTGTGTATTTTACTTATATTAAAAAAAGGAAAAAACAATAGTTTCCTGGATATGCCCTTTGAAGACAAAATCCTTAGAAATATTTTTGAAGATAACCACTTACTCATGGAATTTTTGTTTTTTTTTATGATCCAGTTCCTAATCATTGAAGGGATATTAATTTGAATTTTGAATAGGTGTGCCTTCTGTGCTCTCTGTTTGAAGTTGTTGATATAGAATGACAGCAAAGCCCACTTGTAGTGGTGAACTGAATCAGTATAGTTAAGAGAGCTGTATATTCTTCTATGAAAATAGTCCATTTTGGCTAGGGTTTGGTTGTCTTGTGTCAAAGCAATATTGCACATATAGTGAGCTATATTTGAAAGGCCAGGGAAGGGTTAAACGAATGGCTAAGAAGCAACTTGATGAATTGAGTTATCATAGTTGTCTTATTTCATTCAATGGAGAGCTTTTTTACACCCGTCTTGTAAAGATCATGGGTATATATGATTCCCTTTGTTCTACCCTCTGTCTGTGTATATGTTCTTCTGTCTGTCACACCTTGGTTTCTGGATAACTTTAGTTTCTTTAAAGTATTTTAACTTTTTTGAACAATGTTAGCATTCATGAAATACAGGTCACATTTGATTCACCATGATAGGTGTTTAGGTCCCTTATTTGTTGTCCTTGAATTGTTCAAAGTCGACAAATTTTATGGTTTTCAAAGTAAACATGAGGTTGCTTTGAAGTAAAGATGTAATATGTCAGGATAATTATACTGGTCAACCTTGATATTAACTGTGATCCTGAAAAAATATTGCATTATGGAGAGCTGTGTTGTAAGTCATGATTTCTTCAATATAGAATTGAAAATGATACCCAAGGAATTATTTTTCTAAAGTAACATATTGAGTAAGCATGCTTTCTAGTATTAAACAAGTGAAGTAAGGATTGTTATGATTAAGAAATGAGGTAGTTTGTCTATTTAATTGGTACAATATGATATTTTCAGATTGGGATGATAGTACACTCAAATTTCGTTGTAGAAAGAGGTACAAAGAAGAGAATTTGTTGAAGGCACTTCAAGCAGTTATTACAGGGCAAATGAAACAAACCCATGCTGCTAGGTTTTATGGAGTGCCACGCCAGACTGTTTCTAGCAGATTGAAAAAAATGGAAACAAAGGAATTGACTGAAAATCAAAATTTTTGAAACTGATTGTGGCTGAAAAGAGAATTCCATAATGTGGATGTAGAGATTTTAAAGTGTTTTGTTTGATTTTGAAATTGTATAAAAAAGAAAGAAGATCAGTTTGTGTTAGGTCATTTATTTTCATTAAAAACATTGTTGCTAGATATCTTTTTTGAAGCCAAAATCTAGAATTTCAACCCAAATTGAACTTCGTTTTTTGAAAAAAAAACCACTAATTTATGGAATTGATTCCACTTTGGTCAATGTTGACTTTGATAATGTACAGTTGTTTATGTAGAACATTTGCAAAGCACATGTTAGTCATTGGTGATCTGAATCAGAGTCATGTATTTACTTCTGTGAAATTGTTGTATTTTGGCAAGAATATACTGCTATCTTGCTTTGAAGCAAGTTTGCACATAGTCAATTAGTTGAGGGAAATTAGCTCTTTGCAGAGACAGGCAAAGGTGACTTTAATGTGTAAACTTCAGAATAACATGAAAGAACATTTTTTGACTTCGACAGAAAACAACTCTCTTGAAAGTTTGATGGTTATCTTGAACAGTCGGAAATTAGTTCTTTTAAGATATGATAAATATACAAAAGGGTACTTAGTCAAAATAGTGAAGTGATTTTTCTCTTATTTCTATCCAGTTTTCACATTTTCTGAATGGCGTGGAAACATTTGTTTTCCTTTCTAGAGAGGAGAACATGTTTCATGAAATTTACTGCAAAATCTATTGTAATCCTTGATGGTTTTCATCCAGTCATTAGAGAAACAGTTTTCACAACTTTAACACTAATTATGAAATTTCTCAGATTTTGTTAAATTAATTTTTATACGACCGCAAAAATTTTTGCGGTCGTATATTGGTATGGTGCTGTCGTCGTCGTCGTCGTCGTTGTCGTCGTCGTCGTTGTCGTTGTCGTCGTTGTCGTTGTCGTCGTCTGTAGACACTTTAGTTTTTGGTCAATAACTTAAGTTCCAGTAGATCAATCCTTATGAAATTTTAACATAATGTTCTTTGGTACAAAAGGAAGGCTTGGCTCAGTTTAAGTAATTGTGGCCCCAACCGTTTTTAAAAAAGGGGCCAAAAGGGGTTAAATTGGGTGTTTTCACATGTTTGTTTGTAGAATCTTTATTATTAATCGGATTTTGATGGGGTTTCTTTCAGTGTGC